>PVJN01028534.1:0-27127 GCA_004026805.1 Lasiurus borealis
ATGAGTGAACAAAACAGTGCCCTTGCCTAACTGACATTCTAGGGAGAAAGGAGGGAACCACAAGTAAATAATAATTATAATAAATCAGTAAATTATATTGTGGGTTAGGATGTAATAAGGCTATAGGAAAAACCAATCAGACAAAAAGGAAAATAGAAAATGGCAACCTTGAATGCCAGGCTGGTGGACATGGAGGTGTATTAGCTTCAAACTGCAAAGGGAGTAGTTGAGGTCACCCCCCTTACATGGTGTGGTTTGAGGGGAAACCTGATGAAGGTAATGGGGAGCCAGCCCTGCAGAGTTTAGGCGCACTGGCTGCTGCTTTTGGTAAAATGAGGAGCCGCTGTCAGGTTTTAAGCAAAGACTTGGCATGACTGAATTCATGTCTCATGGCTCAGGCTGCTGTGCTGAGAAAGGACTGCAGGAGGTGAGTGTGAAAACCCCAGGCCTGTAAGAGCAAGGTTTGCAGGAAACCACAGCGAAGATGCGCAGACCAGGGAGCGGTGGAGAAGGTGAGCAGCGGCAGGATTCTAGATGTGTTTAGAAAGCTGTGCGAAATTGAATATGGGGTAAGAAATGGGAATCAGTGTTGACGCTCAGGATTTTGGTCTAAGCACTTGGAAGTGAGGAATTATTGTAAGAGATGGACAAGATGATGGGTAGGAGCAGTTGTGGGGGGATCCTAGGTCTGTCCTTCCACATCATATCTGATAACTCATGATCCATGATAAAATGAATAATAACCAAAGTAATAAAAACACCCAACTTTCCCTAAACACATAGTATTTTTCCTTTTTCTTTTTTTTTGCTAAGCACTTAACTTGAATGACCTCATTCAATGGCCATAATAAATCACATAGTCTTATTATCTATATGTGTACGTATAAAAAAGCCAAGGCCAGTGAGATAAAGCAACCTCCTCAAGGTGACACGGCTATTTGCTAACAAAGATGGGGCTCAACACCAAACATTTTAATTTCCAAGTCTGAAACCTTGACAGCTGTGATAAATAAATCTGCATAGAAAATTCCCCGACATGTTTCTGAACTCCTCCTGTGGTTGTTGAGGTGCCTTCCCCTTCATCATTCTATGACACAGCAAATGTAATAGCTTCCCCTCTGTTATCTCTTCCGCTAACGTGGCCATTCTGCCTCTAACCAGCACAGACATCTTTACCAATATTTTCAGATTAATTACACCATTTCTTGGCTGAAACCCTTTAAGACTTCCACATTATGTACAGAATAAAATAAAATAAAACCACATAACCAATGTATTCAGACTGTGGCTCACACCGTTGGCTGCTCATGGAACAACCAGTGTCCAGGTTGGGGAAGTGTCCAGGCCACGGGCGCTAAGTTCCATCTGTCACTGACTGCCGTGCTAAGGGCATCCATAGTTGCCTGCAACTAGACCAGGGGAGAGCATGGAACCCTGCTCTTGCTAAGGAAACAGGGGCAGGCTTGTCAGATGACATAGAGGGTGCTCCATAAGTCCTAATTTCAGACATAAATAACAAAGTGAGCTATGTTTTTGTGGACGTTCTGAATATTACTCTAGATCTCATCTGCTGCTTATCTGGAATTAATATTTAACTAAGCATCTAAAAAATTTCTAAATTTGGCAACCATCAATAAAAGGAGAAATCTACTCAGGATTTAAGAAAATGATTTATCTTATTACACATACACAAAAGAGAGAGAGAGTTTAGGGGATGCCTTTTGCTGGAATATTGTTCTGGGGAACTCTAGTGATGCTTGTTGTTATGGCAGCCACATCTGGAATACTGTTCTGGGACACTATAATGATGCTTGTTGTTATGGCAGCCATCCTGCAATACTAAGAATGTCAGCTATTTGAATCCAGTTTCCTAAGGTCATTGAGCTATTGAATTCGATCTGGAGTGACTCACTTCCAGACCCTAGTTAGAAGCCTATATTACTTAAGACCTCATTCGGTGAACCGTCTATTACTTCTCACTGATGGCATCCTAAATGATGAAGGCATTTTATTACCTAGTCTCTATTTACTCTTGGTCTTACTTTCACCACAGACAACTACAGGAGTGTCCCTTCAAGTCCTTTAAAAGTATGTGTAATCTCCAAACTTGTTACATTCACTCACCTGGACTCTTAGGAAAGATGAAATGCATTTTCCTCTGATAACGTATCTTGATCCACCGCCAGCCAAGGACTGTGGGCAGCCTCTTGAGACTGAAAAAGGCACAGAAATGAATTCTCACTTGGAACCTCCAGAAAGAACATCCACCAACACCTTGATCTTAGCTTCCTGAGACCCTCTTCAAACTCCTGACCTCTGGAGCTGTCGAAGACTACGTTTGTGTTGTTTTGAGTCTCTGAGTGTGTGGCAATGAGCTGCAGGAGCAACAGGAAACTGATATTCCTGGGTCTGAGCTGAGGTTGCTCCAGGAGAGTAGGATTCGGGAAGAGTAGTAAGAATGGTGGTCTATCTGCAGAGCTCAACGAGTCCTTCACACCGTGCAAAGCAAGGATGCCATTATTGGAGGTCTCATGCAAAGGGTCAGTCTGGCTGGTGCATAGAAAATGGACTCGAATATCCCAGGAGAGCCAAGACGGGTTTGGCTCAGTGGATAGAGCATCGGCCTGCGGACTTGAGGGTCTCTGGTTCAATTCCGGTCAAGGGCATGTACCTTGGTTGCGGACACATCCCCAGTGGGAGGTGTGCAGAAAACAGTTGATCAATGTTTCTCTCTCATCGATGTTTCTAGCTCTCTGTCCCTCTCTCTTCCTCTCTGTAAAAAAAATCAATAAAATATATTTTAAAAACATCCCAGGAGACCGGTTCCAAGACATTAGAGCAGCGGTTCTTAACCTGTGGGTCATGACCTGTTTTCTGATGGTCTTATACTCTACAGCAGTGACCCACAGGTTGAGAACCACTAGCAGGGTTGCCCAAGACCATCATAAAACACAGATATTTACATTACGATTCACCACAACACCAGGAACTGTATTAAATGGTCGCAGCATTAGAATGGTTGAGAACCACTGCATTAGAGGGATCCATGCCAGAAGTGATGGCATGACCCAGGTGTGGCAGTGGTGACAGAGAGGCAGCCACACCGAGAGCTATTTAAAGACTAGAGGTACCTGAATTTAGAGACGAGATGTGGTATAATGGAGAAGAAGGTGCTATTTGTGACTTCCGGCTTTCTGCCTGGAAGAAATGGGTAGACGAAATTACCATTTGTGGAAAGAGAGAAAGCTGCTCAGGACAAGCTTTGGTGGAGGCTTTGAGCAGATCCTGAGATAAACTGTATTAATGTTGATAGAGCTGGGAATCAGCCTGTGGATAAATGTTCCATGCGTCCCTGGTAGTTGAGTCTGGGCCTTAGATGATCAGTCAAGTCCAGGGATACGGATTTGACAAACAGATGATGTTTGAGAGCATCAGAGTGGAGGAGAATGCAGAGTAAGAAGAGAAACCATCTAAGATGGAGAACACCAGCCTTTAAGTCATGTACAATAGGTAGACCCTACAGCCCTCAGGACACACTCACATCGCTGCCTTGTTTTGTAAAGAGAACAGCACTGCCCTAGCCGATTTGGCTCAGTGAATAGAGTGTCAACCTAGAGACTGAAGGGTCCCAAGTTCAATTATGATCAAGGGTACATGCCTGGGTTGTGGGTTCTCTCTCCCTCTCCTTTCCTCTCTAAAATAAAATTAAAAAACAACAACAACAAACCAAAAAACAGTATAGATACATAGCATCCCTCCCTCTTTCCTGTCTGTTGTCCATGGCTACTTTGCCCTACAGTAGAAGAACTGAATAGTTAAAGCTGAGACTCTCTATCCCACAAGCCTAAAATGTTTACCACCTGGTCTTCCACGGAAAAAAATGTGCAAATGCTGAGGGAAATGTGGAGTAAACAAAGGGAACTTCGGAACGTGCAATGATCAAATAAATAAATTGTTTTTAAAAAAAAAACCCTTGTAACTATTTCACTGCTATCTACTTCAGAATTTACCTGCTCCCTCTTCCCTGCTCCCCTGTTCTCAAGGTGCTCTCCAGTGGCATCGATATTGTCACTTTATTCTAATTATGCTGTTCCTCATCTATCTCCCTCTAAACTAAGGGCTTCTCGGGGGATAGAGACGGTATCATATTTATGTCTGCATCCACGGAGTCTAACACAGCGCCCGCATCACGTGGTAGGCGTTGAGGCCACATTTGCTTACTGAATTGAATCCGCACTGCAAGGTTAGTCATAATAAACCAATAAATCCTTGTTTATCAGATGGTTTTGGGAAAGCTCGCCTTCCTTGACTGATAGCGAGAGAAAATGTAGTAAGACGCATGTTCCGTGCTGGTGAAATAAGATAAAGTGCTCAGCCATTACAAATAATTTGTTTAATAATAACGAAGAAAGATTACACAGACATTCTCTCTCATGATTAGGGGTGATTGTTTTCTTCCCCAAAGCTTGCCTCCCGGTCAGCTGCTGAAGCATTCGGTCTCTTGGGAAACTTTCTCACAACCCTGAAGGGAGGATTTGGGCATTTTTCCAAGATAAATATTTTTTTTTCTGAAGAAAATAAAGACATTTTAAGGTAAAAAAAAATCATGCATACGTGAACTAATATTTTGAATGCTGTCGTTATAATTGATACTTTTACCAGAAATGTGTGAATCTAACACTCAAAATATAGGATGTGTAAATTAGGATTCAGCAGAAGTAACTTGTCTTGTTTAAAATTTCCAATCACACACAGATTTATGTTTTATACAGGTGCACTTACTTTGAGTCAACCGGCAATGGATATTTTTGAAAACTACTCCCTTTCCAGATTTTTTTTTTTACTTTCAATTAAAAATCCCTTGTTTTAGAGTTGGTTTAGTTATTGAACTCTCCACTGCTGTAAGAGTGAGATTAGAAGTAGAATACTTGGCTACGCAGGCAGCTTCTCAAATTCATGGATGCAGCAAAGCAGGGCAGTCTAGTCTCAATGAGGGTCCCTGGATATAAGGAAGGAATATTTCTCTAGCATAGATACCATTGCTTTTTGCAACTATTTCTCCAGGATGACCCCACGGGAGTCCTTCAGGCACTGTTTATGAGCATGAAGTACTAAATAAGTTGCCACAGCCCCTTGTCCCATGGCATACTGTTCTTCTTCTTATCATTGCATTTATATCAAATTTAATTTTCCTCTGGAACTCTCTTTATGCCCATTATTTACATTGCACAACAACTTCAAAACAACAGTATGCAACAGTAAATGTTTAGCTAGCTCACCATCTACAGGGTGTATCTGTTCTGCAGTGGATTCACTCAGACATTTACGGTCAGCTTCAGGTAGACCAGGAGGCTGTGCTGATCCCAACATGGATTGACCACCTGTCAGCTGATCTACAATGGTCTTTGTCAAGTAACCAGAATTAGGCATCTCTGCTCCATGGATTCTATAGTCTGACACGAGCAAGCAATCTCAGGCATATTCTTATGTCCATGGTAGAAGAATGAGAAAGAACGAGTCCAATCAGATGAGCATGTTTCAATTCTCTCCTTCTGTTGCTTTTAGATTATTTGACCAAAGCTTGTGACAAAGCAGAATCCAGAACCATTTCCATCCATGAGAATAGAAGGGAACTACAGGATCACAAGGCCAAGGGCAGGAATGCAGAAAGGAGCTGAATAATTAATGCAATCAGAAAAATGCAGAGCCCCGCTAATGATGAGATCAGCAAAGGCGGATAATGTATGTAAGCACAAATTTCAGAGCCAAATTACCTGGGTACAAATGCCTGCCACCACATAATAGCTGTGCAACTTTGGATGAGTGACTTACTCTCTCTGTGCCTTAATTTCTTCCATTTATAACAAGGACATAATTATACATTGCATCGCATATGTGTTATTACATGCAAATTTATCACAATAGTACATGACACAAAAATGATCAATACATTTAGTGATGATTAGTAGAGTTTGGCTTAAGAATTGAGTCTCAAGAATTAGATCTGGAACTAAATTGTAGTTGTTATATGAGTTGGAGTTTGTATAAAATAAAGCTGTCTGTCCATGCCAAATCCTGATTTTAGTAGCTAAGCATAATGAAAGATTGAATCCTACTCATATAACAGGGCAGGCGTTTCTTTCTGATCAAGGGCATCTTTCTGCTGTGCAGCTAACCTAGAGTCTAGCCCAAATAAATGTGTAGGGAAAATTGATCCCAGTTTCTGTCAGAGGTAATATTTCCATCCAACAGCAACATACTCTTACAGACAATGGTCCTGGAAAGGACACTGTATGTAGTCCCCCTTATCTGTGGTTTGACTTCCACAGTCTCAGTTACTCACAGTCAATAAGGGTCCAAAAGTATTAAATAGAAAACTCCAGAAATAAACAATTCATTCCTTTTAAATTACATGCATTTGAGTAGGGGGATGAAATTCCCTACTGTCCTGCTCCATTCTGCCCATGACATGAATCATCTCTTTGCCTAGTCCCTTAGTAGCTCTCTCGGTGATCAGAGAGATGGGGATGAACCGTATTCATGAAGCTTTTATTATAGTACTAGAGGCCCAGTGCATGAAATTTGTGCATGAGGGGTGGAGGGTGGTCCCTCAGCCCAGCCTGCATGTTCTCCAATCTGGAACCCCTCGAGGGGTATTCAACTGCCCATTTACAGGGATTGGGCCATGGGTTGTGGCCAGACTGGGTGAGGGGCTGATGGCTGTTTTCAGGCTGGCTACATACCCTCCCACTCCTTCCTCCCTAGATACCCCGGTGACCCAAGCTCCCAACCCCTCTTTTTTTTTTTTTTCTCAGTGCCTCTTTTAGCAGAGGCCATGGCTGGCTGTAAGCAGGTATCTGGAATTTGTCTTCTGTAATTGAAACTTTGTAGCCTTAAGCAGAGGCCAGGGCCGGCCAGGGTGGGCAGGAAGCTTGGCTTCCTCCATCCCTGGGGGCAACCCAAGCCTTCTTGGCTGATACCATCTTTGTTGGGTTAATTTGCATACTTGCTCCTGATTGGCTGGTGGGTATAGCAGAGTGATGGTCAATTTGCATATTACTTTTTTATTAGTGTAGATATTGTTCTAATTTATTATTTTTTATTATTGTCCATCTCTATGCCTAATTGATAAATTAAAGCTTATCATAGATAAGTATGTATAGGAAAAGCATAGTGTATATAAAGTTTGGTACTATCTGTGGTTTCAGGCATTCACAGGGGTCTTGGGATGCATTCCTCTTGGATAAGGGGATGGACTCTAATAGAGTATCAAAATTCTCATTTAGAGATAACTTCACACCCAGCTACTGGGGGGACTTTTCAGCAGGCAACCCTAAGCTGCCAGCTATTCCTGGGCAATGTCTCATCTAAAGAGAGCTGCTTGAGCAAGTTCACACCCTCTCTGAGGCTTTCAGCTTTCAGTGTTTCTTCAAAACAGGAGTATAAGGCCTGGCCCTCCTACACCCACACTGACTAGCTATCAAGTGTTGTCCAATTTGCAGAGCTGGCTGAGTCTTCCACTGAAACTGTATCACAGCTTAAATCCTCTGTCTGATTCTTCTTTTATTTTTCCTCCACAGGTGATTTCCAATAACCCTCCTGAATTTAAACCTCCATCTCTGAGTCAGCTTCCTGGAGAAACCCATCTATGAAAGGTTGTAAGAAAACTCAGTAAGCCATTTTGAGTGAAAATCTGAAAGTTGCTTCAATGCTACAAGCAACTAGTTTGAGCAATGAGCTTTTTAAAAACCTACAATATTTACCTTGTCATGGAAAAAGGTTTCCTTAGAGTAGATTTTGTATATTATATTTTATTGTATAATCATTTTTCAAACTTATCTTTATTATTGAGAGTATTGCAGATGTCTCCCTCTTTTCCCTATTGACCCCTTCCACCCCAACCTTGCCCCTCCCAAACCTACAGCACATTATTGTCTGTGTCCCTGGGCTATGCATTTCTACACTAATAAAAGAGAAACATGCAAATGAGCCATCACTTTGCCATGCCCACCAACCAATCAGGAATGAGTATGCAAATTAACCTGACAAAGATGGCAGTGTCCACACCTCCAGACGCTCTGGGCCTCTGGGCAGCATGCATGCAGGTGCAAAGCAGCCAGGTGTGGCAGGACACCTGCTATGAGGGAGAGGGTGGGAGGGTGGAGGGAGCTACAGGAATGATGCTCTAGCTGGAGTGAAGAATGAGATCTCTGGTTGAAGGGTAGACTGAAGGCAGCAGCCAGAGCGAAGGACTGGGCCCTGGGTGCCAGAGGAAAAACAGTGCCAGCAGCCCAGGGAAGGAAGGCTTATTGCACAAATCTTCATGCAACGGGCCTCTAGTATGTATATAAGTTCCCTGGTTAAGCTCTCCCCTTATCCCTCCAGTCCTGCCTTCCCTCTGAAATTCATCAGTCTGTTCCATGCTTCTATTTCTCCGGATCTATTTTGTTCATCAGTTTATTTTGTTCATGCAATTCCATATATATGAGTGAGAGCATGTGATACTTAACTTTCTCAGACTGGCTTAAATTTGCTTAGCATAACTAAATCTTTATTCCTTTCTCCCTCATAGTTCACAGGGAACACCTTATCATTTTTGCCCTATATTCTCAGAAAATAGGGACATGATCTTTTTTTTTTTAAAGAAATTCAAGTTATTATTTTGTTTTTCCTGTTTGGAAACTCAAATGTTGCCTTTTTGAATTCTGTTTGTGATGAGGATAAACACTCATCCCCAGTAATATATTATTTGTGTTCTTTTCTGATGAGAGTTACTGGCAAAGGCTGAAATGACTTCATTGGGCAGTTAGTTGTTGAGTCAATATGATTCTGCTTTGGAAACAGAAATAAGGAGTAGTTTGGAAGCCAATAGTTGAATGGCTTTTTGTTGGGCATTTTTAGATATTTTCTTGCTGTATTTTTATTTCAAAAGGGTAAATGGCTTAAAGAGGAGCTCCAAAATGATTTCTGGTTTGTTAAAAGAAAGTTTCTGAAATAAAATATTTTTTGCTCTTACAGATTCAGGCCTAAATATTACCTCTCAAGCAGCTGCTGTGGGCTGAAGATTCTTGGCTGGGCATGTCACATGGCATCCAGGATTCGGACAACTTAATTGACTCAGATCTTTGGAAGAGGATTGAGACAAAGAGATTACCTACAACTTTCGGAAGGCTAATTCAGAGCTATTGACCAAGTCCTAGCTGGTTTGGCTCAGTGGATAGAGCATTGGCCTATGGACTGAAGGGGCCCAGATTGGATTCTGGTCAAGGGCAAATGCCTGGGTTGTAGGCTTGATCTCAGTAGAGGATGTGTAGGAGGCAGCTGATCAATAATTCTCTCTATTCGTTGATTTTTCTATTTCTTTCCTTTCTTCTCTACAATCAATAAAAACATACTAAAAAAGCAAGCAAACAAATACAAAAGCAGAGCCATATACAGAACTATGTTCATAGACATTGTCTAAGTTCTATAAGTCAGTAAGTAGCACTATTAGTGTGTCATTTGCAAACTTGGTAGTAAAGAGTATAATAAACAGAAAAAATATTTGAAGAATTTGCTCTTAGGAAACATGTTTTTTGTGGTGTTTGTTGTTGTTGTTTTCTATCTCTGCTATCTTTTTTCAACTCCTTGTGCAGAGTGGGCATGTGATGAATAAATTGGTGACTGACTGTACTAACAAACAATAATTATAGGGTTTTAACTCATGAAACATTTTTCCCCCTCAATGATTATTTTTCAGAGGTATAAAATTATGCAGAGACTGAAATCAAAACACTAAAATAATGACAGTCTTGAGGCTGCCTTGCATATAAGAAAATCCTCAGCTATTGAAAGTAGCAACATTTTAAAAAAAGGAAATTGAAAAAAAGGAAGAATGGGCAGCAGCATTGGACTTATAAAAGCAAGATAATATAATATACAAGCACTTAAGCAAGCAATTATGCTGAATCATAAAAGCCATTTTGACCTGCTACTTGAGAATGCTATTTTCTGGAGACCTGGGTGTTAGAAAATGTAGCTCCTGGCAATCTTACATTTGAAAATTATAAATGTTAAGTGGAAAGGCCAGGAGGAGTAAGCAGTTCCATTGCTGGATGCTGCCATATCCAAGTGTACTGAGAGGTAACCACCGGTATCCTGTGGCTTCTAGAAAACCCGATGTCTATCTATGTTCATAGCCCCTACCATCACATCAATGTGATAGTCTCAGAGCACAAATCCATTCATTCTTTGCACTGAGTGAAGTCCTTTATAGATTCCTTGTTACCTGCAGGGTAAATTTGACACTCCGTAGCATGGTGCAAAAGATGCATCCAAAGTTGATCCATTTCTTTTTATGCTCCAATGATACCAAATCTCTTATAATGTAGCCAGATGTACATTAGGAGGTACGGGTGAAGAAGGAAAGTGGTTTATTCAAGTGCTGGTCACTTAGGGAGATGGGGAACTGTTGTCCCAAAGCGCATCTCAACATGTCGATGCAGGCAGAGGTATAGAAGGAAGAAGAGGCAAGGGTGCGGGCAGTGGTAAAGTTCTCTATGTGCAGGCCAACAATAAAGATTTCCGAAATGGAGAAGTGCCTGGCTGACATGGCTTAGGGACTGAGCACCAACCTATGAACCAAGAGATCACCAGTTCAATTCCCTATCAGGGCACATGCACAGGTGGTGAGTTCGAACCCCAGCTGGGAGCATGCAGGAGGTGGCCAATAAGTGTTTCTTATTGATGTTTCTGTATCTCTATCCATCTTCCTTCCTCTCTCTCTACAGTCAATTTTAAAAACATTTTAAAAAAAGAGAGAAAATGATGAAGTAAAGGTCTGGTGTGCATCATCCTAGTCTTCATTATCCCCGTTCTTCATCTTTCTGATTCTATGGCTGAAGGTCAGCAAATCTGGCACTGCGATGACTAAAGGTCAGACTCTGTATCCTCTCAAGTAAGTTCCTAGGATCCTTATAAAAACATGCTGTTTATCTATATGCTACATATTAGTCAGAGTCAGCATTTACAGGAAAATATTCAAAAGAATGGTGGGGTATGTTATAATTCCCCACTGTTAACAATAGTTTTACTTGTATTGTCCAGGCCATCATTCATTTCATTCCCCACCCACCCTTCTGGTGAAAACCTTCTATGACGTTTTGAAGAAAATAAACCACCACCTACTGCGCTTTCTGGGAGACTATTCACTTCGGTACTCGCCCTGTCCTACCCTCAAGATTAGAATGTGGTCTAAGGATGCCACCCAGCTTGGTTCAAGGGGGGCGCCCGAGGGCCAAGTCATCTCAAAAACCAGGGCATGGTTTTTGTGAAACATCGAATCTTATTCTTTTAGCTTGGCAGCCATTCAAATTCAGGCTTAGAACACAAAACCTTACAGTTATGAGTATGCAAAACAGAGAGTTGATTTTTTGTAGTATTATTTGTAATTTTCCATATGAACAACTGTAAATCTACTTTTGCCCATCCTTGTGTTTTTCACAGGAAGTGATTCTGTTTGCTTGAAATCAAAGTCTAATAGTGAGAGAAATACAGAGAGAGAGAGAGAGAGAGAGAGAGAGAGAGAGAGAGAGAGAGAAAGGAGATGATAGCTAGATGATAGATATATAGATAGATATAGATGATAGATAGATAGATAGATAGATAGATAGATAGATAGATAGATATAGATATGGATGATAGCTAGATAGATAGCTAGATAGATGATAGATAGATAGATAGATAGATAGAGAGATAGAGATGATAGCTAGATAGCTAGATAGATGATAGATATATAGATAGATAGATACATAGATGATAGATAGATACATAGATAGATAGATAGATAGATACATAGATGATAGATAGATAGATAGATAGATAGATAGATAGATAGAAATAGATTCTCTGACATTACATGCATCTCTGTATTCCATGGTATCTAAAGGCAGGTGCTTCCTCAGATGTTCTTAAATGCGATTCAATAAAATACCTTGTGAGTTTAATCTAAACTTTTTTTCTCCACTAGTATCCGTGTGATCCCTAACATCTTTTGTAATATTTACCTCAAAGAAATTGTGGAATCTACTTACTCTGTTTGGAATGCTTTTCTTTGATTATTTGACAAACTTCTATTTGTTCCTCATATTCTCATTTCAAAAGTCAATACCTCTGAGGTTCTTTTCCCTTCATCCCCCCGCCCCTCAAGCTGAGAGTTCATTGACCCTCCTCAGTGCTACTCTATGTCCCAGTTCCTATTTTACTGGCCACATTAAAACACATTAATGATATCTTTGTGTCATTTTTTTCCCACTTCTTTGGAAAAGCTTTTAAAGTAAAGGTTGTGACATTTTCCCTTCCCATCATTTTTATTCCGACTGCCTCACAGAAAGCAAGTGTTAATTAAAGGTTTGATGATTCGAAATTTGGACTCTGTTGAATTGTGCATTAATTTATATTTGTAATTTCTATTTATATCAGGCTTCATAAAGTTACTCAATATGCAATGGCACATGCTAAACACTGTATTTACATAATGAAAACAATATTTTGGGTATGAGTCCTGCTGTTTTATCCACCACATGAATCAGCTGACTAAAGGTCAGAGAAAGTAAATCATTAATCCGAGGTCCCCCAGATAGATGATGGGAGACCCAGGGTTTAAACTCTAAGTGTCGGATGCTAGATACTGGCTCTTTAAAATGATGCTATTGTGCATTTTGTATGAGCAAGAGCCCTTGAGATTGAGTGACGATAACCAGGATACAGGCAAACTACCTCAAGAGCATCAAGTGACATGTTCTGCTGTCCCAAAGAGGATGTGATGCTCTGTCAGAGAACATGGGAATATACTCATTTTCTATTATGACAAGTTATCACAAACTTAGCAGCTTACAACATCAGTTATCATCTCACAGCTCTGTGAGCCAAACACCCAGGGAAGTCTCAGCTCGGTCCTCTGCTAACTGTCTCACCCTCAAGGTGTTAGCTAGGCTGAGTCCTTATCCAGAGTCTCTGGGGGAAAATCTGATTCCATGAACATCAGTGGTCAAAAAGAAAATCAATTTCTGTATTTTGTTGTTAATAGATATTTGTTTCATGGATTTTAAGGCAGTAAAGAAGGAAAGGAAGGAGAGATTTAGAGGGAGAGAGAGAGAAACATCGATATGAGAGACACATCAATAGGTTGCCTCCTGCATGTGCTCCAATGGAGGCTGGAGATTGAACCTGAAGCCCTTTGGTATACCCAATGCTCTCCCACTGGCCAGGGCAAAATCCAGTATCTTATACCACAATTCCAAGTCTTCTTGCCAGCTCTTGGATGGGGGTCACCCATCAGCTCCTACAGGTCACTGGCCATTTCTTACCACATGATTCCATTCGTTTTCAAAGCCAGTCATGAAGAATACTCCCAAGACCCTTCTCACCTTTCAAATATCTTTGTCCGGAAGGATTCCAGTCCCATGGAAGGGTTTATCTGATTAGATTGGGCCCGGGAGGGATACACTTTTTATCTTAAGGTCAACTGATTTGGGAACTTAATTACATCTGCCAAACCCTTCACAGCAGCACCTACATTAGTGCTTGATTGGGTGACCGGGAGAAAGTGTGTGTACACCAGAGACCGGGAATCTTGAGATCATGCAATTATGGGAGTGATGCATCATATCATGAGCATGAATTTATACTTTTCTACTGAAAATTGTCTGCTCTCAGACTTCTTCTGTGACCTATGCTTTCTCAGAAATCACTGACAGAATCTGCAATTTCTCTTAGTGCCACATGGGGAGCTCAGATAATGCAAAGGCAAGTCCTGCTCTGTCATCAGACTGTGTCACCAGCCCGTGACCAGAGATGAATGTTCCCTTTTGGACGGCAGGCAGCAGTGACATAGAGAGCCATGCTGCCAACCAGCTGTGTGACCTTGAGAAAGCTGCTTACCCTCTCCGAAGTCATTTTCTGTAATGTGAGCCCATAAATACATGTTATTAGTTCCCCCTAAAAGAGAAGTGACATCAAGAAATGACCAGATATTAAGGATTTGAAGAAAACACACACACATACACTCTGGTAAGTGGAGGAAGTGGAGGTGTCTAGCCTGGAGAAGAAAATCTGAATAAGGACAATCGGAGGTACCATGGTGAAATGGAAAGACAAGATCATTCATTTCAGAAGCACTGGTTTCTCACCAACCTCATTTTAGCACAAGGATTTCCCCCCACGGGGACGAACATGCTTCCTGGACTCATTGAAATAAAGTGAAAACTGTAGCATTTATTGTGAGCTCCAAGAGTGATCTTCCTACTCCCAAGTAACAAGTCTTTTCCAAATGAACCAACAACCCACAATTCAGTGGTATGTCCTAGCATGTTTACTTCCTGCCACATGTATGAGTAGTAAGGAAGAAATGACTGTGCATGTGAATTACTTAATCTAGTCACTTTGAACCGTGACATAAATTTCAGAGGCAAATCACCCATGAACTTTTCTGTAATTTTCAGTTATTCTTGTGGTCATCCTCTCATGCTGCCTGTAGCTTTCTACCCTTTAGCTACCTTGTTCATTCACAGAGCTTTCACGATTTCTCGGCCTTCTACTTACTACACATGGTGGGCCACCCCAAAATGATACTGCAAACAACTTCACTTGGACTGTGATTGCTAATGAAAACTCTGATTGCGCTTAGCATAGAAACAAATGCTCTTTTGGAAATGTCCAACAGGAATAAAGAAATATTACTTATTTCTAGCATGGTGAGAATTCTAATTTAATGTGTACACTGTTCCCCTTGGCATTGCATGCTAATTTTATTATACTTTTGTTCAACTGGTTTAAAGATCTGGATAAGAGAAAAGTAGACTCACTTAATTTGCACAAGATCAAAAGGATAAATGTTTAGAAGCAATAATATGGTTCTATCTTGAACCACTTACAGTTTCATAAGTGAGGTGAATCTATCTATCCATATGTATATGTACACATACATATACATATATGGAGAGAATATATATTTAAACTGAAATACATATATGTATATAAGATATATTTTATGTATATCAGAGGCAAACTAGCTATGAACAGATTTGTGCACTGGTGGGGTCCCTTGGCCTAACCTGCAGGGGTAGGGATGAAACTATCTGGGGAGAGCTCCATGGAAGAAAAAGGAGACATCGATAATATGTTCAAAAACAAACAAATATATACTAAAAACTGGTTTATCCTATACCTTTACTTCTCTGCATTCCACCCCTACTAATTCCTTATCCTATGTGTTCAGAGCAAACCCATGACCTTCGCTCCTTTAATATGGGCAGCCTCAAAAAATCTCCGTGTTTGATTAATAATTTCCTTTAGAATATGTCTTCTTTTTCATCTTTCTGTCCTGTCATGTTTTATGTATCTTTGAGGGAATCCAGAATTTCCTTGTGATGTGACATCTTCCTGTTCTAAGGACTTTCATCAATTGGAATTAGGCTCAGCTATAAGGGATAGAAAAGTAAAACTACGCTAGTTTAAGCAAGGGACTATGTTTCTCACATTACGGTCTAAAGGTAGGTATCCACCAACGTTTGGTGGCTCTATTCTTCCTGGAGAATGGTTACCCCATCAGGTGCTTTCATTTTGAGGTAGCTTCAGGGTTAGAAATGGATGCACATCCCCACCCTTTGAGACTACATTTCAGCCAACCTGAAGGTGAGGAGGACAGAGAACAAGCCCTATCTCTTTAAAGATACATTTCCAAAGGTGCATTCACCACATATGTGTACATCCAGTTGGCCAGGATTCAGTTACAGAGTCACATAGCTGATGGAAACAATGAAAGAAAGTTCTGGATATTTTTTTGGTGGATTATCATGTGTACACCTAAAATAATGTGTGCTCTCTCTAAGGGAAAAGTGGACACTGGGGATTGTTCTCTGTTCATAGTGCCAGCCCCATTTCAAAGACATCATGAAAATATTTCCAATTAGAAGAGATCAGATTAAAGGAGATTTGCTCTACTTTTCTATCTTGAAATACTAGAGTCCAGGTGCATGAAATTCATGCATGGAATGGCAGGGTCCCCCCAGCTCAACCTGCACCCTCTTGAATCCAGAGCCCTCGGTGGATGTCTAACTGCTGGTTTAGGAGCCTGCAGTCCCAGATTGTGAGAAGGATATCTGACTGCAGCTTGGGCCTAAAAGATTGGGCCTAAATCTGCAGTCAGACATCTTTCTCACAATCTGGGACTGCTGTCTCCTAACCACTCACCTGCTTGCCTGCCTGATCACCCTAACAGCCTCTACCTGCCTGCCTGATTGCCCCTAACTGCTTCCCCTCCTCCCCTGCCATCCTGATCACTCCTAACCACCTCTGCCTGCTGGCCTGATCACCTGATCACATATAACTGCCCACACCCCTGCCAGCCTGGTTTCCCCCACCTACATTCCCTTTGCTGGCCTGATCACCCGACACAGCCTGCTGTTCAGTCATTGTGTGATGGCATCCCAGACAACTTGCATATCCCTCTATTATTAGTATAGAAATAGAGGAAGAGAGAATATCAACAATTCAGAGTGCAAATCTCAGTAATAAGAAAACAAACAACCCAATAAGAAATTGGTAAATGATGTGAGCAGATACTTCACTAAAGAAAGCATAAGAAAGGCAAATATATACTAGTACACGAAAATATGTTCAACCTAATTAGTCATCAGGGAAACAAAAATTAAAGCCGAAATGAGATAACGAAATGAAACAAATAAAAACCTGACAGTACTAAATGGTGACAAGATTGCAGATCCATTAGAATTCTCACACATAGCTGATACAGATGCAAAATGGGACAGTGGCTTTGAGATTTAATGTAACAGTTTCTCCTAAAGTTAAAAGTACACTTCACATGCAACCCAGCAATCCCACTCTCAGGCAAAATCTACATTAAATAAAAATTATGTTCACATGAAAACCTGTCTGGGAATGTTCATAAAAGATTATTTTTCATATTTACCAAACACTGAAAACAAATAAAATATCACTGAATTAGTGAATATACCTCTGTTTTCCTAAAAGAGTAATATGCAAATTGACCATCACTCCAAAACATAAGATGGCTGCCTCCATGGAGTCAAAGATGTATTTTGTTCTCTAGTACTCATGTTGCTACTTATTCACACAATAACCTTCTATGTTTTATTTATGTTCTGAAAATAAGGATGGTTTGTCATTGTCCTCCTGAGACAATAAACTTTATGAAGGAAGAACCACTTTTGCTTTTGCAACTTGTTCCAATTAAATCAGGTAATATTACTCGGATAATAAATATATGGGAGATGGTGCCATGTTGCTCAAAGTAAAAAAAGGGTGGCTCTTGAAAAGTCATACTCAACAAACTTTATTAGTCATTTATAATTTTCCCCCCTTGGGTTGGGAGTGGGGTTCAAATCTGAATAGGTGGTGAGATCTTAAATATGCCTGGTTTATCCATTAAACCTAAGAGAGGTTTGTATCAATCTGTTTTATGGAAGGAAAAAAATCAACTCCATCCCTGAGGAGAAATCCCAGTGCTTTTCATTTCAGACCTTTGGCTTGATTTAATGCATTCAAGAATACAAATTTCTCATCTGCTGTGTAAATATGCTGAGAATCTGTGAGGTTTTGCCAGCCATCATTTGAGTTGATTAACCTCATGAGCTCAGAGAAAACAGACTGAGTTGTCTCTAAGAATACAAAGTTGTCAGAAGGAAATAGGAAAAAGAGCAGATGGGGGAGAGTCCTCAAAATCAACTAAAGCTGTGACTCTTTGACCTTGAGAACTATTACTCTGAGAAAGTAAATTTATATTGTTTAAATCCCCATTATGTGAGATTTTGTTTTGGCATTGGGCCTAAATGGACAATTGGACATCCCTCTCACAATCCAAGACTGCTGGCTCCCAAAAGCTTGCCTCTCTGTCTACTTGATTGCTCCTAACCACTTCTGCTTGCCAGCCTGATCATCCCTAACCACTCCCTGCCAGCCTAATCAATGCCTAGAGAGCCTGATTGCCCCCAACTTCCCTTCCTTTCCAGCCTGGTTGCCTCTAACTGCTCTCCCCTGCTGGCCTGGCTCTCCTCAACTGCACTTCCCTGAATGCCTGATCACCCCCAACTACCGTCCCTAGCAGGCCTGTTTGCTCCCAACTACCCTCCCCTGCTGCCCTGGTCACCCACAACCACCCTCCTCTTCGACTACATGGAGGCGGCCATCTTATGTTTTGGAGTGATTGTCAATTTGCATATCACTCTTTTATTAGATAGGATTTCCCAATCAACTAAGAGGAATATGGCTTCAAAACAAGATATTTGTTATAAATACATAGGTCCATGAGTGTATCCAAATACACACACCCATGAAACTCTCAGCAACCAGATTTAACACACTGCCCCCCTGCCCAGTTTCCTGTTGCCTATTTACAGTCCACCCTCTCCCCACAGCAACCAGGCAGCCATTGATGTCCCTAGAGATTAACGTTACCTGCTCTAGAATTTAAGGTAAATGGAACAACATGACACACATTCTTGGGGTCTGGTTTCTTCCTTTCACTCAACAGGCAGTCCTGAAAATTCCATTTCTGAAGGTGTCAGTCGCTTCTTTTTCTCCACACCCCCTCCATTATTTATGGTTGCCTACAACTGTTAAAGAACATTTGGATCAGTCTCTAGTTTTCAGCGAATTTGAAACAAGGGGCAATGAGCAACCCAGTACATGTCTTAGCATGGGCACATGTTTTCTTTCTTCTTGGGTAATGTATAATATAACATGGCATTTGTATATTTTCCAAAGTAGTTATACCAGTTGACATTCCATCATTGATATAGGGTGAGTGTTACAAATGCCCCAGATGCTTTTGGGGAAGGTTTCCCGTATTATTTAAGTTGTTTACTTGTGGCAATGGTGCAGGATTGTCTAAATGGCACTTGCCCTCTCCATCATTCACATGATTTTGTTGGTGTCTAATCTGACTTATGTCTCACTGGGTCAGATGCTATGACTTTCTGCTATAAAAATCGAGGCAGGTTTTTGGCAACCAGACTAGAGTTTTTTTCCTATTTTATCGAGATCAAGTAACAATCTAAGGGGTACCCAGGGGGCTTTGAGGAGGATGTGTGCGTGCAGTGGGGTGAGACTTTCCGTGGCCAAGCTGTCCCCGGCCCCTGGTAAACACAACCGCACGCCCTGCAGGAGCCGCGCTAGACAAGCATAATGGGACCCAACATCCCTCCGGCAATTATGACTCATCAACACTAACATCAGACCATCTGGTAGAGTACAGACACTCACAGAGTTCAGCTCTGATGCTGTAGAACATACAAGGAAAGGGGGTTTGGGAACTTAGAGTTTCTAAGTGGCTAGCTGATCCAATTGTCCTATATGTTAACTTCTGTATACGTTCTAGACTCCACTATGCATGCCTGTCATTTCTTTCTAAACAATCAATTACATTCTAACAAAATCTTTTAAAGAAAAAACATATTTGCCCAAATAGTTATGATGTCTGGTGCTCTGCATTTCTTTGGGTAAATGGATGCTATTTTCCCTCTTTTGAATGGCTTCCTTTGAGTCTTTGTGGAGTGCAGGTCTGCCAGTGATAGATTTCAGCAGATTATTTTTGGCATAAAAGTAATTTAATCCACTCTGCTGCATATCTGATACTAACACAAATAATATTGCATATAAACTGTAATGGAAAAATAGAAAAAGATTAAATTAGGAAAAGGACTCTGTTTATTTTCATTTTTGTTTGATATTTTCGGAAGAATTAGTATTCAAGTAGATAAGTTAGTCAGCCTATTCAATACTATTAAATATGTTGTTCTATTATCTTCTAGTTTTTGTTGTTTACAAGAGTGGATTAGTCAATATTATTTAGAGAAACAGACACTATAGGATGGGTATATATAGAGAAAAAGGTTTATCATAAGGAATTGACTCATAGAGACTGGCCATTCCAGATCTGTCATGTAGGTTGGTGGGCTTGACATACAGAAAGTTAACGGTGCATGTGAAGGCTGAAGGCCACTGCTGGAGATCATCCCTTGCTCAGGGGGTCAGTCTTGTTCTATTGCGGCCGTCAGCTGGTGGGATGCAGCCCTTCCACTTTATAAATTGGTTAACTCAGGATCACCAACTTGAAACTTTAATATCCTCAAACACCCTTCAGTTGCCACAACAAATTAACTATTATAGAAGGTCATTCTTTTGCCGAAACCGGTTTGGCTCAGTGGATAGAGCGTCGGCCTGTGGATGGAAAGGTCCCAGGTTCGATTCTGGTGAAGGGCATGTATCTTGGTTGCGGACACTTCCCCTGTAGGGGGCATGCTGGAGGCAGCTGATTGATGTCTCTCTCTCATTGATGTTTCTAACTCTCTATCCCTCTCCCTTCCTCTCTGTAAAAAATCAATAAAGTATATTAAAAAAGGTCATTCTTACCTTTGTTTCCTTTAATGTATTATGCCTTTCCTCTCTGATTGTT
Source organism: Lasiurus borealis (assembly GCA_004026805.1). Lineage (NCBI taxonomy): Eukaryota > Metazoa > Chordata > Mammalia > Chiroptera > Vespertilionidae > Lasiurus > Lasiurus borealis. Next base: position 20,474 of record PVJN01028534.1, read on the forward strand.
CTTAAGATTATTTTTTTTATCACTGTTATTCAGCATTTTCAGTACAATGTAGTAGTGTGTGCCTCACTGTCTTTATCATACTTGGGGTTCATTTCATGCTCGAATCAGCTTATTAAATCTGTGTTTTATAACTTCCATTCAATTAAAAAACAGATTTTTTTTCAAATATGTGTCTCTCCCCTCCTCTGATAGAATTCTTAATGTCATTCTACATGTCATTGAATCTGTGTTCACTGTGCATCATTTATTTTTCTCCTCTAGTTTTTGAAAGTTGTTCTTGAAGTGCCTTCATGGTCATCAATGTGCCCTTCCCTCCTAAGCTGTATTTGGGCTCATTCAGTAATGCTTTTTATTCTAAATATTGCATTTGCATCCTTATAATTTCCATCTGGTTCATTTTTGTATTGTCCATGTCCTTTCTCAGTATGAGTATGTTTTAATTCATATGCATAGCATATTTATAATGCCCACCTATTTTCATCATGTTTATCACCTGTGAGTCTGCTTTTATTGACTCATTATAGGTCCGATTTTCATGCTTATTTGCATGCAATAATTTCTGATTACACGTGCAGCATTGTGGATGATGCATTTTTGAATATCAGGAAATAACTTCTCTTCAATTAACCTGCTGACCTTTGTTTTAGTAAGCACTTACGTTACAGTGATGTGGCTTAATCTTCGCGGCCTTGCTTTTAAGCTTTGTTGTGACAGCTCCAAGTAGCCTTTACTCTGTCCGTGTTTATTTCCACTTCCGAAGTCTGAACCTTCTTAAAGCTCCACGCAACGCCTCAGGTGTTCAGTGAGACTTGTCCGCTCAGAAACACTAATATTTTCCCGTCCTTGGCAGTCTCTGGGAATTCTGCAGCTGATAGTTCTCTCCCTGGCTTTTTCAAATTACATTCTATACAAGCACAGGTTGTTGTTCAACAGAATAATTTGCAGGACCTTTGTGCAGATTTTCAGAAGTTGTGTGTTCGTGTATGTGTGTGTGTGTGCATGTGCGCGCATGTGTGCATACTAGCTCTCTCTTTTACAAGTACTCTACCCACAAATTCCAATTACTTCAGATTCCTGGAACTTCTGCTTTTCATCTTTCTACTAACTGGGATTGTTGTTTTCTAAACCACATTCTTGAAAGCGCCCCGAGGCAGAAATGCTGGGCAGTTCATCTTGTGTGTAGTTATTTTCTTTGTGCTAACAATCCAGCACTGCCTGTGCCCATGGTTTAAAAAAATAAATAAAACAAAAAAACAAAAACAAAAAACAATAGTCTCACACATCTGTCTAGTTTTTTAGTTACTTAGGGAAGGAAGGGTCAGTCCAGGACCAGTGACTCCAACATGGCCAAAAGTGTATGTTTGTCAAGCTTGTTTATATTATTTTAAAATTCTAGTTGAATAAATGAATTCTCCCGAGTAACCATGAATCCTCTCTGGCTTTGCATTTCAGGAAGTAAATGTCCCAGCGCTCTACAACAACAGTGGCCGTTTGGAAAATTCTCACCCTGCACCAAGAATAATGCTAAATATTTAACAGATATTTTATCTGTGGTCATTGCCATAAAGCAAGGTACAGTCACCCCATTTTTCAAACAAGGTAAACCATTAGGCAGATGAAACCACTTGAAAACCAAGCAGGAATCAAACCAGGTTTTCTTCATCTCCTACCCAGCTCTCAAAAAGTGTGCTGACCCAGCTCTATGAAATAGTTCAGAGACTTGATGGAGCCCTCTGAGAGAACAGCAAAAGGAGATCCCAAATGAGAGAAGCGACCACTGAGAGAGAGAGAAGTAAAAATGGAGGAGGAAGAAACTCTACTTGAGTTCTAGAACATTCCAAACCAGAAAACACGCAGTGTCTTGATGAACCCTGGGAAAATGTATTCTTTTCTAGGCTCCTCAAGATCCACAATTCAGAAACACAATAGGAAGTTCAGCATAGAAATCTGCAGAACAAGCTTCTTGAGCTGAAATCCATTTGTGAGGGTGTGTTCCATTGGCCCATTCTCTTCCCCGTCAGTCTTTTGATAGATGCCCTGTGGGTTAAGATTACACAGCAACACCGAGACCAGTTTGGCTCAGTGGATAGAGCGTTGGCCTGTGGCCTGAAAGGTCCAGGGTTCGATTCTGGTTGGGGGCATGTACCTTGCTTGCAGGCACTTTTCCAGTGTGGGGTGTGCAGGAGGCGGCTGATCGATGTCTCTCTCTCATCGATGTTTCTTACTTTCTACCCCTCTCCCTTCCTCTCTGTGAAAAATCAATAAAATATATTAAAAAAAAAAAGATTACACAGCAACATGGTAAATGTGCCAATAGCCAGAGTTGATGCACAAGAAAGAAATACGATTTAAAAAATATATAAGACATGGGAGGGAATGGAAACTGACATGTTTTAAATAGATGAAAACATCTGATCTGGGCTTCTGACCAGTGACCTGGGCTCTCCATTGCAATTTTTATAAAATTTAGCCATAAGGTTTTTCAACGCTACTGAGACAGCATGCCTTTTCTGTGAAGGGCCAGATGGTCAATATTTCAGTCTTCACACAACATAAGGTCTCTCCCTGTAGTACCTACCTCTATCTTTGAAGCAGAGACAATCATGAATGAGTAGACATGACTGTGTTCTAATAAAACTTTATTTATAAAAACAGATGGTGGTCTTGTGGAAAAGATTTTCTCCAAACCTGCTCTAAGAGAAACCATATGCTTAAGTCACTCCCTCCCCCTTAGATATAGATGGTAAATGCATTCTGTCCAAACAACCTCCTGTTGGGATTTTTCTAAACTGAATTAAAAGCTGTAGTTTATAAATTTTACTTATTTATTTATTATTATTTTTTTGGTAATCTTCACCAGAGAATATTTATTTTCCATTGATTTTTTAGGGAGAGTGGAAAGGAGAGGGAGAGACAGAGAGAAACATCGATGTGAGAGAGAGACACACGCCTCCTGCATGCACCCCAACCAAAGCCAGGGAAACTGTGACCAAGGGGAACCTACAACCAAGGTACGTGCCCTTGAGCAGAATTGAACCTGGGACCTTTGGGTCCACAGCTGAGGCTCTATTCACCGAGCCAAATCGGCGAGGGTTGCAGTTTATAAATTTTAGAAACCTGGCATAGATTTCCCAACAATTTGGCAAAGGGAAAAAAGGGAAAAATATTTTCTACTCTCCTTTTCCCAAATACAACTAATTCCTTGGCAGGGTATGTATTAATACCAAATACTGGGTCCTGGAAATACAACTTTGCTCTTATGTCTGGAGATTATCTTATTTTTAAGTTTTGTTATCAAGGCTTCGGCATGGTAATCATTTTGAATGTGTTATAACCTCACTTGACTTTAAAAGTAAGAGTTGGCATTGAATGAAAAATTATTTTAGTGTGAGGGAACTGCCGCCCTTCCAGGAAGCAGCCGCTCAACCTTCAGGAGCTCCACCCTCCCGCTGACTCTAAGCAAAACAAGAAATCAAATCGCAGACGGCTTTGAACCTTTAGCAGAAAAGACAAAGACATTTAAGTTGGGGCTTTAATGAAAAGTATTTGGAAATCTTTGGGCTTTAAGAAAGTAACTTACAAGGGGATTTAATCTTTAGATACTAATGCATTAATAGAAATTTCATAAGGATCATGGATTTCTATTAAAATTTAGAGCATCACTATGCTGAGCTATCAATAACTATTATTTGATTTCATTAAAGAACCTCTAAAAGCTGATATTGAAAAAGTGGGTAAACATTATTAAGATGGGCTATAGGATGGCAGTTAAATGTTTAACTTTGGGCTTTAATAGTCTTGAAAACGATTTTTATTTCCCAGTGGGTGTGAGCTCTGAGTATTCACTGTGGTTCCAAGTTGACAATGCAATGACCATCTTTCCTTCTCTGTTTCCCACCTCTAACCCCTTACTGGTGTTTTCTTTACCCTCCAAATTAACTGTGTGCCCTCTAATTTTTATTTCAGAGTCTGTTTTATGGGTGATACAAAATAAGACAATAAGTATTGTTTGAATGGACAGTGAAAAAGTAAACATTCCTTTTCTTTTCTTTTTGGTGGGGGAGACTGGTTAAGAAAGTCAGGTAACCATTACTATAAGGTCCTTCTTTCTGTTCCTTTACATCCACACTGTCTGTGCCCTCAACCAGCTCTGTAGGCTTCTCTTGGTTTTATCTCTACTGTGTTCCTCTAACTTTCCTCTCTGTTTCTTGAATGTCTGTTCAAGCTATTCCTAAAAGAATCATTCAGAATGAAAGATCAGATCATCAACTTTAATAGCAGCTATTCAGTCTCTTCTTTAGTGCCACTTCCTGTTCAAACATTTGGAATATATCTGAGAACCAACCCAATCCAAGACATCCTCCTGTGGTCAAATGATCCAAATCTTGGGTGGAAAGAACAGAATTATTCACCTAATAATATGCACTGTGATAAATAAGTGATGGTTTCCCACCTTCTAAAATGTGCATTCCCTTCAGAACTTTTCCTGGTATTCAGTCCAAAACAAATCTTATTGGCAAACAAAAATAAGAAACTAAATCATCACTCCAAGCTAATTTGATTTTTTTTTTAAATTCTCACCCAAGGATATTTTTCTATTGATTTTTAGAGAGTAGAAGGGAGCGGGGAGAGAGAGAGAGAGAGAAATGTTGATGTGAAAAACACACATAAACTGGTCAAATCCTGCATGCAACCCGAATGGGGCCAGGAATTAGCCTGCAACCGAGGTGTATTCCTTTGGCTGGACTTGAACCTGGAACCCTTCAGTCCAGAGGCCAATGCTCTATCCACTGAGCCCAACCAGCCCAGACCAAGGGAACTTCATTCTGATGTTTATTCAAAGGTATTCACGTGACCTGATTAACTGGAGTGCCATACAACAGACTCTATCCTGGAAACACATTTCCCTTCAAGCCCCTTAGGGAAGGCACTCCTGGCCTTCTCAGGGGCTCCCTTTCCCCACCCCCTCCCCCTCAGATCCTCCTTTCTTCTTTCTTTGAGTCACACGTGCTTTGATTAAAATAAATCCTTTGAGACTATTTCTCAAGAAGATTTTTCCCAGGTTTATATAGGTTACTTAATAGTGCAATTAATTATTGTTTTATGGCTGGATGAAAGGATCTTTTATTTATTCTTTCTTCAGACATTTCTCTTGGTTTCAGCCCATGATCTGAATTACTTTTTCTTCCCCAAAGGAGAAGAAAATGGACTTTGATAAAGGCCAGGAAAAGAGAGTCGGAGGGAGGGAAATTCATTTATTATCTCCCTTGCCACTTTTGGTTGCCTTTTGAAAAATAAAAATCTGTCGGAATGAAGAATTTTAAAATAACATGTGTTCAGGCTGAAAACATAAGTTGCATTAGCAAAAGGTTCTTTTTTTCTTTACGTTTTCCTCAGGAATTTTCTGTGCCAGGCAGAGGTGATGGCTTGAAAGTATGCATAGTGAACAGCTCTTTGAAAAACCAATTGCTGAGCTGTTTTATACAAGCTAAATTTGACTTAGAAGATGTTTGTTCACTGTATCTGTACATATTTCTCTTTATGTGTTTCTTATCCTGTCTTATTAAGTAGATGGATTCACAGGAAATGCTACATCTTGGGCAACATTTTTTTTGGGGGGGTGGGGGTGGGGAGGAGGGCTATCCTTCTTTACTCCAAAAAGAAATGAAACATTGTACATTCTCAGAGGTAAGTCATTTACATAGTAGGAGTTGATCTCAATCCACAAGCAATAATGAGGGTGGAATTAAAAGCATTATATGGATGTAGCTAATATCTTTGCAAGATAATGGATGTTGAATTAAACATGTATTGTGAGAAAGAAGCTTCATCTATGGGTTATTCTTGTCACTCAGGGTTGTTTGTCTTTTATCTGATGCTGTCTTTCTCTTTGGGGGCATACCCAGGCCAACACAGTTCAAGGGAAGTAGAATTTGAGCAGATGGTAGTGGTGTTAATGTGATGAGGAGTAAGAGGTAAGATTTTGTACTCTCAGAGCTGCTGAAAGTCGGGGAAGATACGATTCAGAAAGAGGAGCACGAAAGTCCACATATACATCCATCTCAACTCTTCTCTGCTTCCAGAAATGCATGTGAATCCAAAGAACCTACCTGAATGCAGCATCCAGTGGATGAAAGAGTTTAGCATAACTAGCAAAGTTGTCCAATGCTTGAACTACTGGACAAATCCCTCATATTTCCATTGAAAGGAAGGACCATGATGTAGGAGTAAGGTCATCAGGATTATGCAGCAAAATCTAGGACTGAGTGACCTTAGGAAAGAAAGCATAATGTGTAGTGATTGGCTTTGCAACCAGACTGAGCTCAAATCCTGGCTTACTAGGTTCATGACCTTGGCCCGGTTACTTAAACTCTGTGTTTTAGTTTCTTTATCTGTGATCTAGAGGCCCGGTGTACAAAATTTGTGCACAGGGGTAGAAGGGATACTCTCAGCCCATCCTGCACCCTCTCCAATCTGGGACCCCTTGGGGGATCCCAGGGATCAGGCCAGCACCAGGAGTTGGATATACCTCTCACAATCCAGAACCACTGGCTCCTAACTGCTCACCTGCCTGCCTGCCTGATCACCCCTAACTTCCCCCCTCCAGCTGACCTGGTCATCCCTTAGTGCCCCCTGCTGGCCTTGTTGCCCCCA
>PVJN01028535.1:0-27126 GCA_004026805.1 Lasiurus borealis
GGTAGATTGGATGGGAGTTTATGCATATTTATCTGAGGGTTCAACATATTTCATATCTTTTTCTTATTTATTTTCAACCATTTCATGCTTTTATATTAAATATATATTTTTAAAAAACAAGATATTGTTGGGATTTTTTGTTTATTCAATATGAGAGACTATTTTGATTTTGATTGTCCCACATTAATATAGCTGGTATAGAACCATGTATAAAGGCTTGATGAGTTTTGCTTTTCCTTATTTAATTGTGTTTTTTCACATACATTCTGTTTTATGAAGGCTCTGTGTGCTCTGAGACTAGTGCCAGGACAATAAGTAGACATCTAGATTTGTATGTGTAATTGGGTAGTGCCACCCAGTTTCATGGTTGACTTAGCCCACTTAGTGACATATCTCTACCTTGTGGCTCTTCAGGACAAGGTGAAGGAAATTAATGGATACAAATAGAATAATCTACCACAGCTTACCCCCTGCTTTGGTGTTCTTTACCCTCTCCAGTTTCAATTAGGCATTTCTCTTCCATGCTTGTACCCAAACACTTTCAATATGTTTCTGGAAAGATTTCTCACACATTTATTTCTAGTATAGAATGTGGGATTGTGTTCTGTAACCTTAACTTCTCATTTGTTGCATCTTTGTCAGAAAAGATAGTAAAGCACAGTACAATTACCACTATCAGGAAACTTAACATTGATATTATTCTCTAATGTAGACATATGCAAGCTTTAGCCTTGATGTCAAATATGGGCCACTGTTGCTTATTGTTTTCAATTAAATTTTACTGAAACACAACCACATTTTATCTGTGTCTGAATCTGAGCTAAAATAAACACAGGTGACTAGTTGTAACAGAGAGTATATGACTCATAAGGTTAAAAATATTTACCATTTCACACTTTACAGAAAAAAGTTTTCTTTGGTTTCTAACTCAAAGTCCATATTCAAATTTGACCATGTCTAAATAATAACATTCACATTTCTTTTTTTTTTATTGATTTTTTCACAGAGAGGAAGGGAGAGGGATAGAAAGTCAGAAACATCGATGAAAGACATCGATCAGCCACCTCCTGCACACCCCATACTGGAGATGTGCCCACAAGCAAGGTACATGCCCCTGACAGGAATCGAACCCAGGACCTTTCAGTCTGCAGGCCAACGCTCTATCCACTGAGCCAAACCAGTCTCAGCCACATTTCTATTTCCTCATTCAGGACCCACATGAGATCACTCATTGCATTTAGTTAGTTGTTTCTTTCCATTAGTCTTCAATATGCAACAGGTCGTCATCTTTCTTTTTATTTAATGACAATAAAATATTTGAAGAATAAAGTCCACTTATTTTGTAGAATGTGTCTTGATGTGGATTTACCTGAAATGCCCTTAATAGATTCAGATTATGCATTTTTGGCAGGAATAACACTGAAAAGACACTGTGCTCTCCACAGTGCATTCTACCATTAGGAGCATGATATCCGTTTCTCCATTTGTTAATGACATTGATTTTAATCACTTAGTTAAGTTGACCTTTGCTGTGCTTACAACAGGAAGTTATTATTTTGTCTGTGATATTAACATATAATTCGTTGGTAGATAAGCTGACTATGTAATTATCTTGTTATAAATAAACTATCACTATGATGGTTAAATATAGTGATTTTCTATAGTCTCATATGTATACTTTAATATATAGGCAGGATATTGAAAGTCAGGCTTCTGTATACAAAGTACAGGAGAAATGTTAAGGCCAGAACTCACTGGAAGCCAGGATTCATACAGAATGCTCAGCATTATCATCAGTGTGAGTAATGGATGTAGAATTGAGAAATAGAAATATTTGGCTGACAGAATATTTATAAAGTTAAGTACCACAGAAATGCTAAGAGTAAGTTCTGAATAATATTCTTTCAGAAAATGCTGTATTCAAAAGCAACACTATCAGATAAATAAGAACGTTCCATCAATTCAAAATGTTTCAATAGAAGGCATAACTATCTACATGTTAGAAAGAAACAGACCACACATACAGGTTTGGGTAACATTTTTTTCCAGCAGTTTTACATGGCCAAATATATCATATAGGATTATAAAAAGCAAGTCTATTGGGCTGATATAACACACAATCGATATGCCCTTGACAAAGGAGGCATGAACATTCAATGGAGCCAAGATAGCCTCTTCAATAAATGGTGTTAGGAAAATTGGACAGATAGATGCAAAAAAATGAAACTGGACCACCAACTTACACTATATACAAAAATAAACTCAAAATGGATACAGGACTTAAACATTAGAAGGGAAACCATAAAAATACTAGAGGAATCCACAGGCAGCACAATCTCAGATATATGCCGAAAGAACTTCTTCACTGATACTACTCCAAAGGCAATGGAAGCTAAAGAAAAAATAAACAAATGGGACTACATCAAAATAAAAAGCTTTTGCACAACAAAAGAAACCATCAACAAAACAACAAGAAAGATCACTGTATGGTTAAGGACAATCTCTTACACTGACCCTTTCAAAATTACTTTTTTAAAAAATATATTTTATTGATTTTCTACAGAGAGGAAGGGAGAGAGATAGAAAGTCAGAAACATCGATGAGAGAGAGAGACATCAATCAGCCGCCTCCTGCATGCCCCGTAGGGGAGATATGCCCGCAAGCAAGATACATGCCCCAGACCGGAATCGAACCCAGAACCTTTCAGTCCACAAGCCGATGCTCTATCCACTGAGCCAAACCGGTCTCGGCTCAAAATTACTTTCTTAAGTTAGTGGGCACTAATTTGCCAAATGTAAGAAACTTCTAATTTCACTTAAAATAAAGTCAAAGTGAAGGTCACTTAATGGTCTTCGAATTCAGAATTCAGACTTAGTCCAGGAATAATTAGAAGAAGGATAATTGGGGAAGCAGGAAACAGAACATTTTCTTCTAAGTGTTATTGACTTAACTTTGATTGATGTTTTAATTCTGTCTACTCTCTGATATTAAAAAAAAAGAAGATGCGTTGAAGGACTAATGTTTAGAACACTTATTTTCAATTTCCATTTAATTTTGGCTTAGAATAAAGCAAGTAGTGAAATAACAATGATACAGACAAGAGAAGTAGCAGGTGCTTTCCAAGATGGTTATCAGAGGGATTTCTTGATGCAGCACAAAGTAATAGAAAACAAATCTTACAACATATTTTAGGTGGTTGGAGTATCATTCTCTAAGTGTCTCCACTTAGATGCTTAGATAAAACATTGCAAAGAGTCTTGTAAGTACTGGCTTATAGACAATACTATGTGTAGTTTTAAGATAATTTATTTATATAGTATGTGGGGAAGGTGTAATTCTAGGGTAATAATTATTACAATGGTAGAACAATTTGGCCTCAGTTATAGCATCCTAAAAGGCACTGAATAGTCAAAGTTTCCTTCTAATTTATGAATAAAAGCCTTCTAAGAAAACAAAGATTAAGAGGATTAAAGGAACAAATTATACTAGTATTGAACCTCAGCATATCTTGGCATATACATATGAAGATAAATGCTAATATTTGCTGAGTTTTATGATTATTCAACTGAATAACCTGTGAATTAACTTATAAATCAGTATATTCAAGTGTAGGTTCTTTTCTACTTGCAGAAGAAAAATGTTTTGGATATGATTGGTTAAAAAAAAATCTTCATTTGGAAAGTTGTTGATTTTTGAAGGTTATAGATCATTAATTTTATAATTCACTGAGAGATTTCATAAGCAGTAATTTTAAGGGAAAAAATGTCCAAATTATTTAAGACTGGAAATACCTTTTTCATTTTCAATCATTGAAAGTTTACTTTTGAAAATTCAATTATATATTCATTCAAAATATTTATGAGAGCTTAATATGGAACAGAAATTTTCCCAGAAGCTTGGTAAAGGCATGTAAAAATATAATGTATTTATTTGAGGTATTTCTGCATCTACTGATATGGTTATGTGATTTTATTCTTCATTTTGTATATATGATATATCATGTTGATTTGTAGATATTGTACCAACCTTGTATTCAAAAATAAATCCTACTTGATCATGATTTATGATCTTTTTAATGTGTTGCTGGATTCAGTTTGCTAATATTTTGTCAAGGATTTTAGCATCTATGTTCATCAGGGACATTGGCCTGTAATTCTCTTTCTTTGTAAAGTCTTTATCTGGTTTTAGGAGTAGGATAATGCTGGCCTCATAAAAAGAGCTTGGAAGTATTCCTTCCTCTTGGATTTTTTTATAATATTTTGAGGATGATAGATGTTAAATATTCTTCGAATGTTTAGTACAATTCATCTGGGAAGCCACAGGGGCTAGACCTTTTGTCTGCTGAGAGTTTTAAAATTATTGCTTCCATTTCATAAGTTTTTACTGGCTGATTCAGGTTTTCTGGTTCTTCCTGATTGAGTTTGGGAAGATTGGTTGTCTCTAGGAATTTACCTATTTCATCCACATTGCCCAGTTTGTTGGCATATAGTTGTTCAATAGTACTTGCTTACAATCCTTTTTATTTTTGTGGTGTCCATTGTTATAGTGCCTTTTTCACTTCCAATTTTATTTATTTGGGTCCCCTCTCTTTGTTTCTTGATGAATCTGGCTAAAGGTTCATCAATCTTGTTTGTCTTTTCAAATAACCAGCTCTTGGCTGTATTGATTTTTTAATTCTCTATGTCATTTATTTCCACTCTGATCTTTACTATGTCCTTCCTTCTGCTTACTCTGGGGATTATTTGTTGTTCTTTTTTTCTACTTTATGTGTAGGGTTAGGTTGTTTTAATTTTTTCTTTTTTAAAATTTTATTTTTTTGATTAAGATATTACATATGTGTCCTTATCTCCTCATTACCCCAACCCCCCCACTCATGTCCTCACCCCCATTTTCTGTATCCATTGGTTACACTTATATGCATGCATACAAGTCCTTTGATTGATCTCTCCCCCTTACCTCCACCCTCCCCTAATTTCTCTCTGAAGTTTGACTGTCTGAAAGATGCTTATCTGTCTCTGGATCTTTTTTTTGTTCATCAGTTTATTTTCCATAAATGAGTAAGATCATGTGCTATTGATCTTTCTCTGACTGCCTTATTAATGCTCTCCAGTTCCATCCATGTTGTTGCAAATGGTAAGAATTCCTTCTTTTTTACTGCAGCATGGTATTGCTTTGTGTAGATGTACCACAGTTTTTAATCCACTCTTCTGCTGAAGGGCACTTAGGCTGTTTCCAAATCTTAGCTATTGCAAATTATGCTGCTGTGAACATAGGGGTGTATATATCCTTTCTGATTGGTGTTTCTGATTTTTTAGGATATATTCCTGGAAGTGGGATTAGTGGGTCAAATGTGAGTTCCATTTTTAGTTAGTTGTTTGTTTTTTTTTGTTTTTTTTTTAGGAAACTCCATACTGTTCACAGTGGCTGCACCAGTCTGCATTCCCACCAGCAGTGCAAGAGGGTTCCTTTTTTTCCCGCATCCATGCCAGCAGTTATTTGTTGATTTGTTGATGATAGCCATTCTGACAGGTGTGAGATGCTACCACATTGTCATTTTGATTTGTATCTCTCAGATTTTTAGTGACTTTGGGCATGTTTTCAAATATCTCTCAGCCTCTCTTATGTCTCCTTTCAAAAAGGGTCTATATATATATATTTTTTTTTTTTTTTTGCTTCTTGAGGTAGGCCTGTAGTGCTATCAACTTCCCTCTCATGACTAATTTCACGGTGTCCCATTAATTTTGGGTTGTTATGTGTTTGTTTCAATTTATTAAAATTATATTGTTTGGAGGGCAGAATGAGAAGACATATTTTCAATTTTTAATTTTCAAACCTGAATTTCAATTTTCACTCTGCCATCTACTACTTGTGTGATCTATGGTACATATGAGAAAATGTACTACCTCTATGTAGTTTCCTACTCAATAAAGTTATTGGGAGGATTAAATATACATAAAATACTTATAAAGGTGGCACATAGTAAGAACTTAATTAGTATTATTAAATGCAGGCATTCTGTGCAAAATGAGAAAATCCATAGTGCAAAGAACTTGCTCCATTAAAGAATGAATGAAAAAAGAATTAAACAAAGAGGCAATTCAAAAAGTTAAAAATACAAACAAAAGGAACCGTGAGAAATTAATTGTAAATTTTAGCAACATAAAGTGTTTGATTGAAAACATAGATTAAAATTAGTCAAAACAGTGGCACTTAAAAATAATCAAATGGATAATTTGGCGAAATCTAATGGTTAATCGGAGATAACACAAGATATGCTATCAAAACTTTGAAAAGCAATAAAATCATTTTTATGGTGATTTTTTGTTATTAATTATCACAGTCTTGTTATTTGACTTTGCGGGGGGCGGGGGGGTGGGGAATAGGTTCTTTGAAGACCAAAACTAAGTGAAAAGATTGTATGTCATGAAGTTGAAACATGACTTCCTCCTCTTTTTCTGGTAGAATGACAGTGTGAGCAGTTGACTAATGCTTAGGAAATGGTGAGTAAGAAGGCAGAGAAGATGCCGAGACCGGTTTGGCTCAGTGAATAGAGCGTCAGCCTGCGGACTGAGGGGTCCCAGGTTCGATTCCGTTCGGGGGCATGTACCTTGCTTGCGGGCACATCTCCAGTGTGGGGCGTGCAGGAGGTGGCTGATCGATATCTCTCTCTCATCGATGTTTCTGACTTCCTATCCCTCTCCCTTCCTCTCTGTAGAAAATCAATAAAATATATTAAAAAAAAAAAGAAGGCAGAGAAGAAAGAAATTAGAAAACTAAAGTCAGATGCCTGGTATATTCTTGCATTTGTAAGGAGTGTCACATTATTCCTGTGCGTTCTCTCTCAATTCTGAATAAATATTACTTTTCAAAATGCCAGCCTGGCTCAGCTACGTTAAGGCAAAACAAGGAATAAGGTTGGGCCAGAGATTTAGAGGGGTCAAATCACATATCTGAGGATTAGATATGATAGCAACTTTAAAGAACTCTGAGGGTTTAGGTAAAGTACATATGGTCTTGGAGAACTCTCTTTTATTTTCATTAGGAAAGTAATTGATAGCTATTTCAGTAGCATAATTGTTTCCAGCACACACAAAGAAAGGTGTATTTTGCCACATGATAAGTACTGATTACATGTTTGCTGGATGATTGAGGCCATTTTTATACTGGCCAGAGTAGGTGGTTCTTCTATCTTCCCCTGATAATGATCTCATTATAAAGATAAACTTATAGCCAAAATGAGAAAAAGGTGTTTCCAGTTTCTGTTGCTTTTTAGCAAGGTTGCCCTACTCAGTTGTTAAATATGCCTATTCTTGGAAAGAATAGATATTTTGTCTTGGTAATTGTTTCCAGATGCGTATGTGCAAATAGATTTATCAGCGATTGAATTCAATTTTAATTTACCAATCACTACATCAGGGAAGCCTAGAGCTATAGCAACTAGAGACAAATGCTATCATTTTTAGTATAAATACAAATATATTGTTTTACTTTTCTGATTTCTAATTTTTTATATATTTTTTCAGTCACTTTTGACCTACAATATTATGTTAGTTTAAGGTATACAACATAGTAATTAGACATTTATATAACTTAATAAGTCATCACCCCGATAATTCTAGTACTCATCTGACAGCCAAGATAATTATTATAATACTAGATGCCCAGTGCACAAATTTGTGCATGGGTAGGGTCCAGCCAGCCTGTCCCAATCAGGCCTGACCAGCTGGAGGAGAGGACATGGAGGTTGGCTAGCCAGACCTTTTCCCAATCAGACTGGTTGGCTGGATGCAGTGCACATCATAGAAACTGGTTTTTCCAGTTATTCCAGTTGTTCTAACTATTTAGGTTGCTCATATGCAGTTAGGGGGTTTAGGCCAGGAGGGAGAGCACATAAGCAGTTAGGGGGATCAGACCAGGAAGGGAGAGCAGTTAGGGCCATCAGGCTGGCAAGGGAGTAGTTAGGGGCATCAGTTAGGCAGGCAGGTGAGTGCTTAGGAGCCAGTAGTTCTGAATTGCAAGAGGGATCCCAGATTGGAGAGGGTGTAGGCTACGCTAGATACCTTACCCACCTCCCATGCACAAATTTTGTGCACCAGACCACTAGTGTGTGTGTGTGTGTGTGTGTGTGTGTGTGTGTGTGTGTGTAATCTATCTAATAAAAGAGTGATATGCAAATTGACCATCACTCCAAGACACAAGATGGCTGCCCCCATGTGGCCAAAGGTAGCTGCCCCCATGTGGACACAAGATGGCTGCCACAAGATGGCCAGCAAGGGGGGGGGGCATTTGTGGGAAGTTAAAGGTGACCAGGCCAGCAGAGAAGGGCAGTTGCGGGGGGGAGGGGACCCAGGCCTGTAGGGGAGGGCAGTTAGGGGCAATCAGGCTGGCCTGGAAGCAGATAGGCATCAGTCAGGCTGGCAGAGAAGTGGTTAGGGTGTGATCAGGCTGGCAGGCAGAAGTGGGTAGGTGCACTCAGGCAGAGGCAGGTGAGCCACTGGGAATCAAAAATCCTGGATTGTGATAGGGATGTCCAACTGCATATATATATATATATATATATATATATATATATATATATATATACACACACACACACACACACACTGACCACCAGAGGGCAGATGCACAATCAGGAGCAGAAACCTCAGGCATGGAAAAATGGAACAGACTGATGAATCTCAGAGGAAAGGGGTGAGGGGAGAGGAAGGGAAGAGATTAACCAAAGGTCTTTTATGCATTATAGAGGCCTGGTGCATGGATTTGTGCACTTGTAGTGTACCTCAGCCTGCCCTATGGGAATTGGGCCGAAACCAGCCTAGTGGATGGATTCATGCACTGGTTTGTTCCCTTGGCATGGTCTGTGGGGATCAGGCTGTAACTGGCTCTCCTACATCACCTGCACGTACCAGATTGAGAGAGGGAGCAGGCCAGACCGAGGGATCCCCCAGGTGCATGATTCCATGTACATGACCTCTAGTTACTTACATAAGAAAAAATTTAAATAGAAAAATATATTTTTCTTAGCATAATGCTCTCCAGTTCCATCCATGCTGTTACAAATGGAAAAATAAGCCAGTCGGAGAAAGATAAATATCACATGATCTCGCTCATTTATGGAATATAATGAACAACGTAAACTGATGAACAAAAACAGATCCAGAGACAGAGAAACATCAATCAGACTGTCAAACCTCAGAGGGAAGGTAGGGGAGTTAGGGGGTGGTAAGGGGGAGAGATCAACCAAAGGACTTGTATGCATGTATGCATATAGGCCTAACCAATCAATGCACACAGATAAGAGGGGAGTGAGGGCATGAGGGGGGAGGAAGGGGATCATAGATGGATAAGGGCACATATGCAATAACTTCATCAATAAAGAAATTGTATATATATATATATATATATATATATATATATATATATATATATAATGACAGACCAACTGGTCTCTATTTGTCTAAATCACTGCCTATGGAATATTAGCAAGCCTTTTACCATCTACAAATCCTTAAATATCCCACCATGGAAATATGGTAATTAGAATCTAGTATTATCTTTGATTATAGTAATGCTAGAGTCTTTTGAAGTTTTCTTTCCCCTCTGTTGTCTGTTTTTTCCAATATCAGTTACTTTGTGTCTGTTTGTCTTCCATTTTCTTGCTTAGAGTTTTTATCAGATGTTTGATAATCCTCATGATTAAGGATCGGTGCGTAAAATGATGTTCAAACGTTCTGCACGTGTGAGTCTGATTGGTCGACCTTGAATTTCACTGTAAGATTATCTGGATGTTATTTTTTTATATTAAATATTGTCATGCTTTTATATCTTTATATAATTTTTTTTCTGACTGATAAAATTTCACTGAGAATAAATTTCTAATTTCCTGTCCGGATAATAAAAATCTGACTGGCTTCCAGCTATTTAGGAACAACAGTCAGTGAGAGCTGATGGAGAACTAGGGATTCTTAGCCTTGTATATGTACATGTTCACGGTCACTTAACTTCCCTGTTAATACACACATGTCCTCCACTGTGTATTTCCGGAGAACAATCCTCCAGGTATCTACTGGCAAAAGAGACAGACAGGGACTCAGACTACAAAAGGGAATCTAGAAATTTGAAGGTTTTCTAACAATTTTTACCCTACTCCTTATTTTAGCCTTTTTTTTTTTCATGCCCAATTCCATAAGTACCCACAGCTAATACTTCCTGGATCTTTGAAGATTCAGTAAGGTGAATCTGGTTGGCTCTCAGATTTTCCTACGCCCTGCTTGCGATTCAGTTTTCTTAGTTCTGCTACTAGTAAGTCAGTTAAAATTGGTTCATTTGCTTTCCAACTTTCAAAATGTTGTTGCTATTTTATTTGCTCCTGTTCTCTCTAGAATCCCATGGATCCTAGTGCATTTTTCAAAGGAAGGCAAATTACTAGTAGATGCCTATATTCAATCTACCATCTTATTATCTTATGCTACTAAAGTAAGGCATGAGGGATTTAGACATTGAGGAAACCCAGAGTAGTCTTCATGGCACGGATTCAAATACATAAACTACATTTAATTTGGAAATGAGATACATCTGAATTACTCAAGAAATCAAATCAAACTATATACACAATAAAATAAAAGTTTTTATTGTTCCCAGTTTGTCATTTAGCCTTTAATGAATTTGTGAAGACTGAAAACGTTTATTTTAGATAGTTTTGATCAATTCTCCTAATGTCAAGTAAAGATTTTTGTCTCCTATTCATTATGTTAGTAAAAGTATTAGAAAAACTTTATTTCTCTTCTGCCAATATGCTTGTCACTGCAGACAATTCTAAGTGAGGCAGGTATGATGATTACTTGGTATTAATTGCATATTTTGGCATACTTTGAGATTATTGTCATCGTTTGAGGACAAGAGAAGAATGAGTTTAAAGGAGCATGGGTATATGGTGTCACTGAACAGAACAAGGAGGACAAATGTATAGTACCAAAAGAAAATTGTTTTCCGTTGAAGTGCAATGAGATGGAAAATGCGTTATGAACTCTAAAGAAGTAATGAGAAAATTTTTTGTTCAACCAGTGTGATAGTTCCCCCACCTAATAACTCACTGTTCTTTGAATATTGTTAGTGTTTTAGGTATCAGAATGATATTTCAATTTGTCATATGCTTTAAATCAATTACAGTTAATACAACATTGGAAATAAGTGAAATTAGCAGAAACCTATTTGGCTCAGTGGATAGAGTGTTGGCCTGCGGACTGAAGGATCTCAGGTTGGATTCTGGTCAGGGGCATGTACCTTAGTTGCAGGTACATCCCCAATGGGGGGGGCATGAAGGAGGCAGCTGATTGATGTTTCTCATCGATGTTTCTACCTCTCTATCCCTCTCCCTTCCACTCTGTAAAAAATCAATAAAGTATATATTTTTTAAAAAAAGAAATAAGTGAAATTAGTTGCCAGTATGATAAGTCCATCCCTAAAGTCCATAAAACATATGTGGCTGTTGTGTGATGGGCAGACTTTTCAAAGAAATATAAATTATTAAAATAGGAATATATATATATTAGAAGTCTGGTGCACAAAATTTTTGCACCTTCTCCAATCTGAGACCCCTTGGGGGATGTCCGACTGCCAGTTTAGGCCGGATACCACACAGGATTTGTGGTAGACATACTATTAATATGCCCTTTCTTATTTATTCCTCACAATAACTTTTAGTGACATTTATTATTATCCCTAATGACTATTCTAATATTTATCCATTAGGGTCTCCAGAAGAAAGAGAGAAATCCCCAAAATGAAAATAAATTGTAGAGGTGGGTAGGTTTTTATAACGAAACTAAGTATAAAGTTTTGGGTGGAATAGAACCTCAAAGGACACTGAAGAAAATTCAGTTAGTGGTGGAAAAATTGTCACCACCCTTAGTTTCAAAGGACCTAGAAGGGGAGTATAATTGTGTTAAGTTAGAATCCTTTAGAGAAAAAGTGACAGTCTCTTTAAGGAAACAACAAGCCTGGCATTACCCACTTACAAACAGGTAATTAGGGTGTATATGTTTGGATCTCACTCTTCTCCCTTTGTCATACCTCCTGGGGTTTTCCAGTGTCCAAATTCAACCCAAAGCCATATGAGCCTTATATATTTCATACCAGTCAGATAACTGAAAAGGTCAGGTGAATAGGGAGGGTGGAGAAGTGATATAGATGGAGCTACATATCCAGCACACAAGGCCACGCAGTAAATGACAGCTGCAGTATTGGAACTCAGGTGTAAATTTTTACAATGCCCATGGATATTTCATGGAGAATTTCAGTCTTACATAGTTATGTTTTGATAAGTTCCTAATTTGGTGGAAGAGTCATACTTGTGAACAACTACAATCTCCTAACATTGAAATAAGCAAGTGTACGATAAATTGATGATTTTGAGACATGTTTACATCTGGTTTATTAACTTTCAAAGGCTTAGATCTTGCTATGACTTTAGATCTTACCAGTATTCCTTGAGTCCACTTCAGTCTGAAGCTTCTAGAGTGCTAAAACCCTGATGTAAATTAAAAATCTCCAGGACCTCACAAATGAATGTAAGATACATATGTATCCACATGCATGTGTATATGCACAATCATATGTATATGTATGTGAAAAGAACTAACTATAACACAAGTGGTTAAATCACTAATATTGCAATACCAATGCCCTGTGGTATCATAGAAGAGAAAATTATTAGGATACTAGAGACCTGGTGCACGGATTTGTGCACCAGTGTGGTCCTTTGGCATTACTCACAGGGATCAGGCCGAAATCTGCAGTCCAACGCTGCCTGATACTCTTGCCTGCTGCTCCTGCTCATCTCAGCCCTGCTGCACCTTCTGCTGCCACAATTTGGTAGGCTCACTGCAACTCCACTATGTTCTCTGGGTTGCAGTGGCCAGCCTTGAGCCCTGTATATGGTGCCTTCTGGCAGCTGAGCAGTGTTCCCTCTGTGGGAGCACACTAACCACCAAGGACAGCTCCTGCATTGAGCGTCTGCCCCCTGGTGGTCAGTGCATGTCAAAGTGATCAGTCAACCAGTGGAATGGATGCTGGGTCGCTTAGGCTTTTATATAGCTAGATGACTGATGGCTGAAAAAATAAGGAAATATTTCATAGAAGTGATATAAAAGTGAAAATAAGATAATCAGAAAATATACTCAGGGATAACTGAGCCTGAAATTCTAGAAACTTTAACAGGAAAATGTCAAATACCAGGGCATGCATAGCCTACATTTTACATTGGAAATCTGGGACCAAAGTCTGATCTCCAAGAAGTTAGCCTTTATAGGGACACAAATAGACTAATTCAGAGAACTGACTAAGTATTAGATCTCATCTAAGTTAAAAACAAAATATTAGTGGGGGGCTTTGATTTTGACGTTTTCTCATCTTTAATTGAAATAATTAATGTATCCTTCTGTCAAAGACCATATCTCATCAAGAAGTTTTTGTTCCTCAAAGCACATTTTAGTGAGTTTTGTGCAACTAAAATGAAAGTGGAAGTGGAAATGCAATCCTCATTCAAGACAGAGTATAATTTTTATACCAAAATTTTATAAAACCTCTCTTTAATTGTTTTTCAATACACTCTTGTAATTCCAAAAGGTGAGATTTTAGCAGTATCACTACTTATAAATTAATGAAAAAGAAACTCTGCTTCTAACTCATTTGTAAATCTTTGGCAAACTTATTAGCATCTCTTAATTATGGCAGAGCAAATCCAAAAGGATATAAGCAAACTTCATGCTGAGAATTAAAAAATCTATCACTCAGTGAGTATTTTATTTAATTGTTCTCTAGGGATAGGTTTTTCTTTTTATTTTTTTTAATTAAATATTTATTATTCAGATTATTACATTCTCTTTTTTCCCCTCCATAACTACCCTCCACCAGGTTCCCACCCTTCCCTCTGCCCTTACCTCCCTCCCGTTGACCTCATCCATAGGTGTATGATTTTTGTCCAGTCTCTCCCTGTACACGCCTCACCCCCTTCCTACTGAGAATTATCAGTCCACTCCCTTTCTGTGCTCCCAATTCTATTATATTCACCAGTTTATTCTGTTGATCAAATTTTTAATTCACCTAATTTTTAGATTCACTTGATAGATACTTATTTGTTGTTCATAATTTTTTATCTTTTACCTTTTTCTTCTTCCTCTTTTAAAGAGTACCTTTCAGCATTTCATATAATACTGGTTTGGAGTTGATTAACTCCTTTAGCTTTTTCTTCTCTGTGAAGCTCTTTATTTGCCCTTCAATTCTGAATGATAGCTTTGCTGGATAGAGTATTCTTGGTTGTAGGTACTTGCTATTCATCACGTTGAATATTTCTTGCCACTCCCATCTGTCCTGCATCATTTCTGTTGAGAAATCAGCTGACAGTTGTATGGGTGCTCCCTTGTAGGTAATAAACTGTTTTTCTCTTGCTGCTTTTAATATTCTCTCTTTGTCTTTGGCTTTTGGTATTTTAATTATGATGTGTCTTGGTGTAGTCCTCTTTGAATTCCTTTTATATAAGGTGCTGTGTGCTTCCTGGACTTGTAAGTCTATTTATTGTACCAGATGTTGGAAGTTTTCAGTCATTGTTTCTTTAAATAGGTTTTCAGTATCTTGCTCTCTCTCTTCCTCTGGCATCCCCACAATTCTGAAGTTGGTACACTTGATGCTGTCCCAGAGGCTCCTTACATTATCTTCACATTTTTGGATTCTTTTTTCTTCTTGCTTTTCCAATTGATTGTTTTCTGATTCTTTATATTTCAAATTTTTGGCTTGATTCTTGCCTTCCTTTAGTCTGCTCTTAGGTCTCTGTTTAATATATATTTTTTATTTCAGACAGTGTATGTTTAATTTCTACTTGGTCCTTTTCCGTCTCTAGTTGGACTTTTCCTCTATAGTTGGTCCTTTTCCATCTCTAGTTGGATCTTTTCCATCTCTAGTTGGTTCTTTTTCATCTCCTCTTGGGTCTTGCTAACTTTATCCAACTTTTCTAGGATATTATTGAAAAACCTTATAAGCATGATTTAAGGAACTGATCCTCATTGGTCAAGTAAGGAACAATTTTACACATTGTGTGCTACCTGGAACAGCCTCATTAACCTTTTGTATCTTTCCCCAAGTTCCTGGTATATGTAAAACCACTTCTGTTCACTAAATAAAATGTTCCTTTGTGGTGCTACTCTTTACATGAACCTGTATATATCTATACTATTTTCACCATTTCAGACTATACTATGAAACATTATGTCTGACTCATGATGACAATACAGGGGATGTAGAAAAATGTCTCAAAATGCTATTTATAATTATATAATCACAATTAGAACACAAAAGGATAAAGGTGGTATCAGCTCATCTACACTAATACAAGATAAATATACAGATTGACCATCACTTTGTGACACCTACCAGCCAATCAGAAGTGAGTATTCAAATTAACCCAACAAAGATGGTGGAGCCCCTGCCCCCAGTCGCTCCAGGCCTCTGGACAACAGGCATGCAGGAGCACAGTGGCTGGGCAGAGTGGGATGCCTGCTATGAGGGGGACGGCGGGAGGCAGAAGGAGGTACAGGAGCAGTGCTCCCCTAGAGCAAAGACTGAAAGCTCCAACTGGAGCAAAGATGGGAGGCAGCAGCCAGAGCAAAGGCCTGGGTCCCGGGTGCTGGCGGAAAACTGGTTCCAGCACCAAGGGGAAGGAAGGTCTATTGCATGAATCTTCATGCAATGGACCTCTAGCGAATTAATAATTGTCTTATTGTGTGTATTGTTATTTTCTCTCCCCTTTAATATAGAAATACAGGTTCACTGATGTTAAGAACTTGGAGAATGAAAATATTTTATTTAAAATGGAATAGATATCATTTTGTTTGACTAAGCACTAACTGAAGAGATAAATGTTTGACATATGATCTTGAAATCTCTTGTTATCTAAACTAAAACAATTTACGGAATTAAACATGAATTTCCCATTTCTGCTTCAATGAACCTTTGAGGGAATGTATTAGTGAGAAAGCAGAGCTACCCAATGGGATGGAACAGTAAAGAAGAATATTTGCAGAGGTCCCTAAACAGGAGGTGAAGTTGCTGTGGTAATATTCTAAAACATTATTAAAGAAATGGAACAAATTTGTTTGAATAAGAATAAATCAATGTTCTAGATATTTAAAAAAAACACACCTTTACACAATATAATAGAATCTGGGCTAGATACGATTTTGAGGTCAATCAGCTGATCCATCTTTCTTTTCCTACTTAATTCTGGGACATGTTTGAGGTCATAATATTTGCTTTTTTAAAAAAAATTATCATTATTGTTGAAAGTATTATAGAACCCCCCCCCCATTTTCTTTACCTTGATCCCCTTCTCTTCACTCATCCCAGGCCTTCAAGGCACTATAGTATGTGTCCATGGAATATGCATGTATGCATATAAATTCTTTGATTAATGTCTTCTAGCCCACCCCTTTCCCTCTGAAAATGACAGTTTGTTTTATGCTTCCTGGGGAGAATTATGCTAAACAAAATAAGCCAATCAAAGACAAGTATCACATTATCTCACTCATTTTTAGAATCTAATTAACAAAATAAATTTACAAACAAAATACATACAGGGACACAGAAGCATATTTTATTTATTTAGATGACACTTTGAGTTTTAATTTGACCCCATCTTGAATTCTCCTATAAAAACAAGCAAGAAAACAAAATTGTCCCAGCCAGCATGACCCAGTGGTTGTGTCAACTTATGAACCAGGAGGTCATGGTTTGATTACTGGTCAGGGCACATGCAAGCATTGCAGGCTCAATCCTCAGTGTGGGGTGTGCAGTAGGCAGCTGATCAGTGATTCTGTCTCATCATTGATTTTTGTACCTTTCTCTTCCTCTCCCTTATTCTTTGAAATCAATAAAACATATATATAATTTCTCATCTGAGGATATTTTTCCATTGATTTTTAGAGAGAGTGGAAGGGAGAGGGAAAGACAGAAACATTGATATGGGAGAAATACATCAACTGGTTGCCTCCTGCACAAACTTTGACCAGGGCCCTGGCCTGTAGGAGCCTACAACTAAGATACTTGCACTTGACCATAATTGAACTTGGATCCTTTGGTACACAGGCCAACGCTCTATCTACTGAGCTAAACTGTCTAGGGCAATAAAACATCTTTTTTTAAAAAGAAAACAAAATGGGGTGGGATGGGAGGAGTGCAACAGTGAAATGGTAGCCTAGAAAAATATCTACAATGTAATACACATTGTCTGACACATGAGCTCTGAGGAATTTTACTCCATTTTTTAAAATATTCCATTTGGGGAACAGAGTAGGCATTAAGGGGATAGAGAGGTGGTAATATTTGATTTTTTGGCTCTTGCATCTTAATAATTTTTCACACTTTTATTTTATAATAATTGACTTTAAAAAGTGCTTACAGTTTTATTGTGGATGGACTTGGGGAGAATTGAAATAGACCACCTATGAATTAGTGAGTTTGATAACAGAAAACAATCCAAATAAATAGGGTACATCACCTGTCACCTTGTGCTTTTTTTTTTCTGGAAGCTATTATAAAAGTGACATCTTTGAAATCTGCAGCATTTTTTAATTAGAATGCAGGCTAATTCCAATCTCATAGCTTGCACCTGGAAAAATATTCACTCTAGAGATAGTAGCCAGGTTTTTGTGTGTTGTGTGTATGAACAATTATCTTCTGTAAATAAACTGTATAGTTGATAGAAAAAAAAATCTGCAAACAGAAAATCCTTGGGGCTTAATTAGAACTGCTATAGTCACCTATATAGTGAAACTTCCCTATTATGAAAAACACCATTTACCTTTCTAAGTCTCCAAAACCTTTGGTCTGATTGGTTTTTGACACAGATGAATTCTGGGAATCTGGTTAGCCTTTTCTTGTTCTGTGACCCTAAGCATGTGCTTATTTCTCCTACAATTCCCAGGCCCTTCACCTTTGTAATCTTGAGTGTGAGAAATTCATGGGGATAGGCGAAAGGATCTCAATATCTTCCAAATCACTTTTGGGTTAACTTTATGATATACCAGTTTTTACTAAATAGAAATTCATTGTGTTGTCAATTGGACAAGTAAAAGTAATTTTTTTTCCAGTCTGGATGTCAGTGAATAACAAATTGCTTTATTTTGCTTTTCAAGTACCTTATACAAAACAAAAAGCAATTTATTTTTTTGTAACATTCAGAATCTAAATAGGATGGAAATATTTTCTTTAATGTGTAAATATTATAGCACTGTGAAATCAAAGTGCTTTATGAATGGAAGTCTTTAGTTAATTTATATATGTATGTTTACTTCTATTTCCAGCATTAACTTGGAGTTACAGATCTTGAAGTAAAATTATAAAATTATTACAGATTTTCATTACCTTCCTGAACACAGCAAAATCATTAGCAAGAGTTTATACATACATAGCTTATAAAATATTTGAAAAGAGAAAAGTTTTCCTAAATGAAGAACACTTTAATTGAGACATTTTCACTGATTCCAATAACTGAAAAAAGTTGACACTCAAATGAAAATATTAGTCAAGACAATGTTACTGTTTAGCTTTGTTACAAAAACCTTACATTAACAATGAAGACTGATGGTAACAAAATAAGTCTTTGAAAGGAAAGAGTTTGTGTATTTCAATAAATAATACAGTTATTACCCATATTGGGAAGTATGAAATTTGTACAATAAAATGTCACAGGTATTATCCAATCCCTCATTTTACAAGCTGTTGCTTTTTATTAATTTTATATGAAATGAATTTATTAAATTGGTACATAGCTACCCAGAAAAAAATTCTTTCTTAAAATATTTTAATTAACTTTTAGGGAAAGAGAATTGGAGAGAGACAAACATCAATGTGAGAACAAAATATCAATTGGTTTCCTCTTGCACACCTCCTGCCAGCTATCAAGATTGCAACCAGGCATGTCCCCTGTCAGAATTGAACTAGCAACCTTTTGGTGCATGAGGCATTGCTCAACTACCTGAGCCACATGAGCCAGGGCCAGAAATATTGTTTTTTGTTTTGTTTTTACCAATTATGTGTGAAGGAACAATCAAAATTTGTTCTCATCTCATATAACATCTAGTAATGCCAGATACAGTCCTTATATTAGAAAATAATGAACTCATATCTAGGTCCTATAACAGAGAAAAATGAGATGAAGGCATACTAATTTTTCACTAATATTATACTTATAAGAAGACTATCCTTGCAGAGATGGCTGCGATGGGAAGACAGATTGCAGCATAGTGTGTGAGTGAGAGAACGCAGAGAGTGTGTGGTCACAAGGGGAGTGTATATTTGTGGGTGAGAGACAGCTATACTCCAGGGAACTGTTGGGGATTGCAGGATGGGGTCCCTCTGAATGGGCTGCCTCCACTGTTACTGAAATCTCTCCTGGAGCAACCATTCTGACACAGAGACTGCACCATCTTGAAGGAGAGAGTGGCTGTTATTGGAAGCCAATAGATCCTGGGAAACTTCAGCAACACCTAGGGAACAGCTGTGAATCCAGGAACACCGGATCTCAAGCAGAGTGAATATGCGGACTAGATGAGCTCTGTACATTATCACAGAAAGGTCATATTTCACCTAGGGAAAGGTGAGTTTGCGATCCAGATTGTAGAGAGAAATGCGCACAATGGGAGCTAGACATTCAGGGGAAGTATGTGCCCCACAAAATCTGCTGCCATTGAGGCTAGCATGATTCGTGAATGTGGAAGGGGATCCACAGGCTGCGAACAGAAGGGAACTCTAAAAAGGAATCCATAGCTGGACTGGGTGCAAAAAAGTAGCCTAAAATGTTAACAGTACCAGCTGCTTAGTGTCTGGGGTGGGGGTGAGGGGCTGATGCGCAGACAGAGACGTTTAAAGAGTTGTGTGCAGTGCCAGAGTAAAAGTCATGAGTTTGCACACTTACTCTGTTTTGTGTTTTTTTTTCTCTCTTTAAATCCTTGCTTTTGATTACTAAGCCCAGTACATAGGATCACCCAATTGGGAACACTCTCAGAGACTGAAGGGGAAAGTTGTTTTTGTGGTACCTGGGGATCAGAGCAAGGAATAATGATCAGATAAGCCAGCTCTGGGACAGTCTATACTGCCAAACCAGTATTATGTGTGACAGGGAAAACAAAATGTAAATACTGCCTAGAGAGGACTTGTAGCCTTGGAGGTCAATTCAGAAACACTGCCACCCAGGGGTTGAATCACAAAATGACTCTTGCCGAGACCAGTTTAGCTCAGTAGATAGAGCATCGGCCTACAGACTAAAAAGTCCCAGGTTAAATTCCGGTCAGGGGCATGTACCTTGGTTGCGGGCACATCTCCAGTGTGAGGCATGCAGGAGGTGGCTGATGGATGTCTCTCTCTCATCAATGTTTCTGACTTTCTATCCGTCTCCCTTCCTCTCTGTAAAAAATCAATAAAACATATTTTTTAAAAAAATGACTCTTGTGTAAACACACACAAAAAAGGAGTCTAAGAAACAAAGAAATACTACCTGCTAGAAAATCAGGACTGTGGTTTACAACATAGAAGAACAGTGGAACACAGGAAACTTCAATACTGTCTTGACTATTGGGCAGAAAAAAGGTGTACAAAATAGAATCATGGAAGTGAATGACTTTCACTACTGCAAATTTTTACTTTTTCAACTTTTACTTAAGAAACTAAATGTTTTACCTTTTTTCCTCATTTGATTTTACTTTTAAATTATTATATTTTTATTTTTAATCAATATTATTACTACTCCTATTTTACACTTTTTCAAAAAATGTGTCATTTTATTTTCTCTTTATTTAATTTTATGATTAGTGTTCTACATTTTATTTTAATTTTTCCTTTAGCATCATTTTACTCTATCTCAATATTACCTTTATGCCAACACTCTCTTCCTCACTTTTCCCATTTTGTTGCCCTGTTTCTCTTACCCCATTACTGCTTTATAGTTTTCCTTCTTCTTTATATTTTTCCTTTCTATTTTCCTTCTTCACTACCCAACATTTTCCCTCTGTCCTTTTTATGTCTGTTTGTTGTTGTTGTTTTCTTTTGTTCTGTTGTACTTTTCTGCTGTAGGTTTGTTTTGTTTTGTTTTATTCTGTCTTGCTTTCTCTCTGTCCTATTGTTGTTGTTTTCTTGATTATTGAATAAATGGATTATTGTTGTGCTTATTGGTGATATTGTTACTCTGTTTTTGTTTTTGCTTCTGTTTTTCCTCTCCTCAAATGTTATTACTTTTTGTTTGAATTTTTTGGGATTAGTGGTAGTTCTATTGGAAATTTCTCCCCATATAAATAATTTCCCACTTTTTTTATTCTCCTTCTTTTCTCTATCCTTTTTTTTTTCTTTTCTCAATATTATTTTTGTACTCCATTTTTTTCTTATCCCCTACTTCTCTTTTCTCTGGTGGCCATCTTCATTTGGGATTATTAGTATAATGAATGCATTGGTGTTTAGTGCCTTGTGCATTGTGACTTTTGTGTTGTATTTTGTGCCTTCAAATCAATGCAAGGGAGAGAGAACTGCATAAACAGATAACCGGAGAAGAGAGATTATGGGGAGACAAAGAAATATCCCGCATATGAAAGTAAAGGAGGCATCACCAGAAAAGGAAGTAAACAAAATAGAGGCAAACAATATGTCAGAGAAAGAATTTAAAGAAATGGTCATAAGGTGGGTGAAAATAATGGAAGACATTGAAACAATATGTGTAAGAACCTGGAGAAAATTAATAAGAACAAGAAGAAATTAAAATTGGCATTGCTGCTATAAAGAACTAAATAGAAAGCATCAACAGAAGACTAGAAGGAGAAGAGGACTGCATCAGTGAACTAGAAAAGAAGGTAGAAAAAATACTCAAGTGGAGCAGTATCTAGTAAAAAAAAAATGAAAAAAATGGAGGAGAGCCTACAGCACTTTGGGACGATGTGGAACAAAAGTACATATGCATAATGGGATTGATAGAAGGAGAGGAAACTGAGCAAGGAATAGAAAACCTATTTGAATAAATAATGAGAGAAAACTTCCTTGATATAAGGAAGAAAAAAATCCCTACAAATTCAAGAAACTCACAAAGTCCTAAACAAAATGAATGCCAAAAGACTGAAGTCAAGGTACATTATAATTAAATTGGCAAAAACCAACGACAAATTAAGAATCTTAAAAGAGGCCAGAGAGAGACAGAAAGTTACCTGCAAAGGATCCCTCATCAGACTACCAACTAATTTCTCAACAAAAACACATCAGGCCAGAAATGAATGGAATGAAATATACAAAATCATGCAAAGGAAGGGTCTGAATCCAAGTATACTATACTTAGCAAGGCTATCAATCAAAATTAAGGTTGAAATCAGGAGCTTCACAGACAAAAAAAGACTACAGCAATTTATACCCACCAAACCAGCAATCCAAGAAATGCTAAAAGGTCTGCTATAAAAAGAAGAAGTAGGAGCAAAGAAGGAACATAGGGTTAAAGAATAAAAATGGTGACAAACAAGTACCTATCAAAAATAACTTCAAAAGTGAATAGATTTAATGACCCCCAAAGAAAGACAATGTGTACCTGAGTGGATAAGAAAACATGACCCATACATATATCTGCTGGCTCTAGGAAACCACCTCAGAAAACAGGACTCATGCAGACTTATGGTGAAGGGATGTAAAAATGTTTTTCAGGCAAATGGAAAAGAAAAACATAAAAAGCTGGGGTAGCATTACTTATATATGACAAATTATATCTCAAAGTAAAAGATACAAGAAGAGATAAAGAAGGCCACTTCATAATACCAAAGGGAGCATCCCAAAAGAAGAAATAACTTTGATTAATGTATACACACCCAATACAGGAACACCCAAATACATTTAAAAAAAAATAAAAATTCTGGAGGATGTCAAGGGAGAAATTGACAGCAATATAGTCATAGTAGGGGACTTCAATACCCCACTATTATCACTGGACAAATCCTCTAAACAAAAATCCAGAAAAGAATTTGCTGAATCAATCCTAAATAACTTCACTAGATCAGATTTAATTTACATCTTCAGAATATTTCACACTAAAGCCACAGAATATACATTCTTCTCAAGGGCACATGGGACATTTTCAAAAATAGACCACATATTGGGTCAAAGACAAAGTGTCTTCAAATTAAATAAGATAGATATCATATCAGCATCTTCTCAAATTATAATGGCATAAAACTAGAAATCAACTTCAATACAAACAATAGACAAATCAAACATCTGGAGACAAAATATCATGCTTTTAAACAATGACTCTGTTACCAGAGAGATCAAGGAAGAGATAAAATGCATCATGGCAATGAATTACAATGAAAACACAACAATCCAAAATCTATGGGACACAATGAAAGCAGTCTTAAGAGGGAGGTTCATAGCTCTACAAGCCTACAGCAAAAACAAGAAACAATGGTAATAAATTACCTAACGGTACAACTCAAAGTGTTAGAAAGAGAGCAACAAGAAAAACCCAGTGTAAGAAGAAGGAGGAAATAATAAAGATCAGAGCAGAGATAAATGAAATAGAGATAAAAAAAACAATACATAATATCAACAAAACCAAGAGCTGGTTCTTTGAAAGGATAAACAAGATTGATGACCCTCTAGCCATGCTCACCAAGAAGCAAAAATAGAGGACCCAAAATAAACAAAATTAGAAATGAAAGAGATGAAATAACAACTGATTCCACAGAAATTCAAACTATTATAGAAAAAATACTATGAGAAACTGTATTCCAACAAAATTGACAACCTAGATTAAAGGGTCATATTTCTAGAAAAATAGAAGCTCCCCAAACTCAACCAATAAAAACAATAAACAAACAAACAAACAAAAACCTTAATAGCCCAATAGATAACAACCAAAGCAATTGAAACAGTGATCAAACATCTTCCAGCAAACAAAACTCCTGGTCCATATGGCTTTACGGGAGAGTTCTACCAAGCATTTAAAGAAGAACTATAACCTATACTCCTCAGACTATTCCAAAAATTCAAGAGGAAGGCACATTTCCAAGCTCTTTATATGAAGCCAGCATTACCCTAATTCCAAAACACAAAAAAGACACCACAAAAAAAGAACTACAAGCCAATATCCTTGATGAACATAGATGCTAAATTCCTCCACAAAACTCTAGCAAATCAGATTCAGCAATGTATTAGAAAGATAATACACCATGACCTAGTGGGATTTATTCCAGGGATGCAAGAATGATATAATATCTACAACTCAATAAATGTGATACATCACATAAACAGATTGAGAGATAAAAATTACATAGTCATATCAATTGATGCAGAAGAAGCATTTGACCAAATCCAACACCCTTTCTTGATAAAAACTGTCAGCAAAGTGGGAATAGAGGGATCATACATCAATATAATAAAAGCCTTATATGACAAAACTACAGCCAACATCACACCCAATGGGCAAAAACTAAACTCATTTCCCCTAAGAACAGGAACAAGACAAGAATGGTCACTTTCACCACTCCTGTTCAACATAGTATTAGAAGTACTAGCCATAGTGATCAGACAAGAAGAAATAAAAGACATCCAAATTGGAAAAGAAGTAAAACTGTCCTTAGTCTCAGATAGCATGATACTATACATAGAAAACCCCAAAGACTCCATCAGAAAACTACTAGATCTAATAAATGACCTTGGCAATGTAGCAGAATACAAAACTAACATTTATAAATCTAAGGCCTTTTTATACACCAATAATGAACTCACAGAAAGAAAAATTTAAAAAAAGTCCCATTTACTATTGCATCAAAACAATTAAGATATCTAGGAATAAACTTAACCAAGGACATAAAAGGTCTGTACTCAGAAAACTATATGACATTGAAAAAAATAGATAGAGGAAGAGATAAACAAATGGAAGAACATACCATGTACATAGATTGGTAGAATCAACATCATTAAAATGTCCTTACTACCTAAAGCACTCTACAGATTCAATAAAATCCCCATTAAAATATCAATGGTATATTTCAAAGATCTGGAACAAACTCTCCAAAAATTCATCTGGAATACAAAAAGACCTGGAATAGCCACAGCTATCTCAAGAAAGCAGAAAAAAGTTGGAAGGATCACAATAGCAGATATCAAGCTATATTACCAAGACATGGTTCTCAAAGTTGCCTTGTATTAGCACAAAAACAGACATGTAGACCAATGGAGCAAAATACAGGACCCAGAAATGGACCCAAGCCATTATACTCAATTAATATTTGACAAAGGATGCAAGAGCTTACAATTGAATCAAAATAGCCTCTTCAATAAATGGTGCTGGGAAATTTGGTCAGATAAATGCAAAAAAATGAAAAAGAAAAGAAAGAAACTAGAACACAAACTTACACCATACACCAAAAAAAACTCAAAATGGCTAAAAATTCTACAATACTACATAAGCAGCAAAATTGCAGACATATATCATAGCAATATCTTCACAGACACAAATCCTAGGGTAAGAGGGACTAAAGAGAAAATAAACAAATGAGACTATGTCAAAATAAAAAGGTGCACAGCAAGAGAAACATCAACAAAACAACAAGAAAGCCTACTGATTGGGAGAACATACTTGCCGATGTTATCTCCAATAAGGGTTCAATCTCCAAAATTTGCAGGGAATTCATACATCTTAACCTAAGAAAGATAAAGAACCAAATCAAAAAATGGGCAAAGGACCTAAATAGACACTTTTCAAAAGAGAACATTCAGAAAGCCAAGAGACACCTGAAAACATGCTCAAAGTCACTAATCATCTGAGAGATGCAAATCAAAACAACAATGAGTACTAGCTCACATCTGTCAGAATGGCAATCAACAACCAATCAACAAATGACAAGTGCTGGAGAGGATGCAGAGAAAAATGAACCCTTCTTCACTGCTGGTGGGAATGCAGACTGGTGCAGCCACTGTGGAAAACAGTATGGTGTTTCCTCAAAATATTAAAAATGAAACTGCCATTTGACCCATTAATCCCACTGCTAAGAATATATCCCAAGAAAACAGAAACACTAATCAGAAAGGATATACAGTGGTACCTCGAGATACGAGTTTAATTCGTTCCATAACCTTGAGGCATGGGAAACTATGAGATGCTGGATTCTCAGTAAACTGGTGGGTCATGTGCAGCCGGCCGATCTGCCCGATTACTTGTATCTCAAATGTTGCTCATATTTCAAAGCAAAAATTGCTTGCTCGATGGCTCGAATCTCAAAAATCTCATATGTCAGGGCACTTGTATCTCGAGGTAACACTGTATGTACCCCTATGGTCATAACAACAAACTTTATAATATCTGAGATTTGAAAACAGCCTAAATGCCCATTAGCATATAAGTGAATTAGAAAACTATGGTACATGTACACAGTGAAATACTACAATGCTATAAAAAAGAAGGAATTCTTATCATTTGCAGCAGCATGGATGGAATAGGAGAGCATTATGCTAAATGTAATAAGCCAGGCAGTGAAAGAGAAATACCTCATGACCTAACTCATTTATAGATAATAACATTATAACCTAATAAATGAAAAGATAGATACAGATTCAGAGAAGCATCGAACAGACTGTCAAATTACAGTGAGAAGGCTGGGCAGTGTTGGGTGGGGGGATAAGAGATCAACTGAAGGACTTTTATGCATCATATAAGCATAATCAATGAACACAAGGCATTGGGGGGGTGAGAGCATGTGCTGGAGGGTAGGTGAGGCTGGCGAAGATCAATGTGGAAAAAAAGGAGACATCTGTACTACTATTTGTAATACTTTAAATAATAATACAAAAATGAAGACTAGAGACCCTGTGCATGAAATTCATGCTTGGGGGAGGGGTTCCCTCAGCCCAGGCTGCACCGTCTCCAATCCAGGACCCCTGATGCCAAGGATCAGGCCTAAACCAGCAGTTGAATATCCATCTCACAATCCTGGACCACTGATTCCTAATTGCTCACCTGCCTGCCTGCTTGGTCACCCCTCACTGCCTCTGTGTGCCAGCCTGATCACCCCTAACTGCCCCCCTGCCAGCCTGTTTGCTTCCCAACTGCCCCCC
>PVJN01028536.1:0-27126 GCA_004026805.1 Lasiurus borealis
CTCGCAGCACCTCCCTCCCGCAGGAGTATTTTTGGGTTCCCTCTCCCGGCTGCGACCAATCAGCTCCCGGCCCTAGATCCTTCCCGGAGGGGCGGAGAGGGGGACCGGGTTGAAAAGGGGGGCAGAGAAGGGACTCCGGGGGAGAAAGTGCTGGAAGACTCCCTCCCGCAGGTCGGTTCCTGGCCCGGGGCCGGGGGAGGGAGGGGGGCGGGCGGGCGCCCAAGGCAGCGCGACCCTGGCCCCTGGCGCGGCGGTGCTCCGGGGAGCGGGGCGGACGGGCGGACGGACAGATGGACGGACGGCCGCGGGGCTGCCGCTTCATCTGCTCCTCATTAATAGCGTGTGTGTGAGTGTGTGTGTGTGTGTGTGTGTGTGTGTGAGTGTGTGTGTGTGTGTGTGTGTGTGTGTGTGTGTGTGTGTGGGCGCGCGCGGTGCCCGGACGCCACGGCGGGGTGCGATCGGGGCTGCGGTGGAATTTACTCCTCCGCGCCCGCCCCGGACCCCGTGGGTGCGCCCCGCGGCTTAGCAGCCGCCTCTCGTTCTCTTTGATCTTCGAACCCCCCAACTCTCTGTTCGCGCACCACGATGCCAAGACGCGGGGAGACCCGAACCTCCCCGTTCTCCGCGCAGCCCGGGCGCGGGGCGTGGGGCGGGGGCGGGCAGGGGCTGCGGAGCCCGGCCTGGCGCCGGTTCGTTCTGGAAGGTGCGGGGGCTCGTGTGGGGGGAACCGGGGCAGCCCTCGGACCTGGCCTGGCCCGGCGTGGAGGTCTGCCCGCCCGGGCACTGGCTCTGAAGCTGGTCTTACCGTCGCGTCCACCGCGGAGGGCTAAGCGGTGCTTTACTGGACCCGTGGGTTTTCAATGACTTTCCCCGCCCTCTGTCCCGCCGCCCGAGCCCTTCCCCTCCCTCCGCTCCGCTCCGCTCTGCCTCCCCGAGCCCAGCAGCAGCCGCACCCGCAGCCGCCGCGGCCGCCGGGCCGACCCACGTTCCTCCCGGCGCGGCGCCCGCCCCGCCCGGCTCCCCGCGCGGAGGTTTATTTGTAGCCTCCCCGGCGTGTCGGGACAGCGGCCCTCCTGGGCTAGGAATGTGGCTGCTCTTCCCACCACATGGGCCCCTTAAAGGGACAGCTATGCTTTTTTGGGGGGGGGGGGGTTCCCCCTTCCGCGGGCAGGGAAGGGGATGGAACTTTCCTTTCGGCCCCCTGGAGGAAGTTTTGAAAAAGATCAAGGGAAATGGCAAGCACTGGGAAGACAAAAAAAAAAAAAAAAAGTGGGGAGGGGTAGGGGGGAGGTTTGGCTAAAACGGATACCAACAAAGCCAGAGAGGAGATTGTCGCCTTCTGCCCTGGGGAAAGGGGAGCTGGAAAGTTCCGGGCTGAGACGGGCCAAGAGGTTTTTGCTGCTTCGGAGCTGTCAAAGCGGCATACCCTCCCTCTCCATTGAGAACGGGGTGGAGAAGTGTGTGTGTGTGTGTGTGTGTGTGTGTGTGTGTGTGTAATGCTACACACACACACACACACACACACACACACACAGGATGGGATGGTCCTTTGTTAACTCTTCTGGGTTATTTTTAAGGACAAAAAGTTCCATGGAAACCTCTAGGCAGACAGGCTTGCTGTGCACATGTGTAGTAAATACAGTCAGTGGCAGGAAGACGTAAACTCCACCTGGCTTGATAATGAGCCATCCCGGAGGCCTGGAGGGGACAGATTCAGTGCTTCCCCAGTGAGAGTGTGCAGTTGCTCAACCCAAACTACCACCACAGAGATTCCTAACCCTGTTCCAGGGGCTCAGGGAGAAGACGCTGTGTCATCGTGGATGGGTTAGGCGGACGAGAGACCTTAGCTCGGACCGAATTCAATGAAGACACTCAAGTTTAAGGTTCTGTTTGGAGGCTGCTAGTCCTTTGGGCTTTTCCGAGAGCCTATGGGTTTGGCTTGATCCTGTGTAACACTCCAACCTTAAACATGTTGGAAGCAAACTTGAGCGCCGATAATGGTCCTAGGTATGTTTCATCTGAGGGTTGTTGAGGTGGAAACCCTCCACCACTATTTGAAGAGCGGAAACCGTGTTTATCTTGGAGGTTTCTGGCAGGGTAAGGGAAAAGCTGAAGATTCTGCCTAGGAGTCACGAGGCGGGGAGAGGGTTGTTTATGAGGATGAGTGCTAGAGAGTGGAGCTCAGACCTGTCTCCTTCCCATCCGGCTGTTGTCACGGTGCTCGCTAGTAGTTGACCTTGTCCTTGGTCTTCTCGGGCTTGTAAAAGATGCTTGGCTTGTCACTGATTTTGGATTTCCTCTTCTGTCCCTGTGGCATATCAGATAACATCTTTGGGACCAGCACATGGTATTAAGAATGACAGGTGCAAGGGAACCGAGTCTGGCCATGCCTCATACACAGAGCACGTTGGGCATGTCCATCTTCTGGATCAGCAAAGTACACGGGAGGTCACAGAGGACAGGGTGTGTTTTATAGGCCTTGGCTCACTCTTTCTGCTGATTGACTGCTCCTCTTGATCCCCAAGGAGAAGGATAATGGGGGGAGGAATTGGCTCTGTGGCTTTGCGTTGAAGAGAAGATTCATACTAGGGTGGGCTTCCTGTTTGGGAACAGCATTTTGGGGACCGCTTTAAGAAGGAGTCTTGTCTTTTTATTATGATCGGGCACATCTCGTAATTAAAAGACCGTGCCATACCCTTGGTTGACTAGGTCTCTTAAACTTGTTCCAACCAGTTCCTACATTCCTTGATGCAGCTGAGCCATGAGTTTTGTTAACAGTTGCATCTGGGCCCCGGTCTGTGTTTGGATTGCATCTCATCTTCACCATCAGCAGCCTTCCTCCCGCACCCCACCTGGTGGGACCCGGTGTCCCAAGGAAGACTTCGCGCTGACGGGTTGGTTGGCAGAGCCTGGGTTGAGCCCTATAAATAGCTCTGATGAATGCCTGGACTTGCCGTTCTTCCTCCAGCTTGGAGCTGGCAGGGTGGGGTCCTTTCTCGCCAGCACGCTCATGGGGCATTCTTCACACTGAACTTTACACCCATTCATTTGTTCATTCATCCTGCAAATGCACATTTGTCCGGCACTAATCTAATCACTGCCTGCAGAACACGGTGATTAAAAGCCCAGGCAGACCTGGGTTTGAATTTTGGTACTTCCTGGTAACGCTGTGCAAAAACACTTAATATCCTTGAACTTCAGGGTTTCTTATCTGTATATGGGGGGGCGGGGGAAGGGGTGGTGGTGGTGGAGGGCAAGTAATAAGTTATCACGTGCAGTTATTGTTAAAAATTAAATAAGATAATAGTATGTTCAAACCATTCAGTAGAGAGCCTGACAACTCCCGTGTTACTATAGGCCTGAATAAATATTAGCTGTTTGTTCGCAAGCTTGCGTAAGTGGATTAGAGATGGTTCTTGCCTTTGACTGTGGGCGCCAGGTAAACAAATCATTATTCTAGTGTCATGTGCTAGAACGAGGCTTCGCCCTTAATTCATTTCAGCTGCGTGTTGTGTGTGTGTGTGTAGGGGGGGGGGTGTTTGTTTGTTTGATTCTTCTTTTTTTAAATATATTTTATTGATTTTTCACAGAGAGGAAGGGAGAGGGATAGAAAGTTAGAAACATCGATGAGAGAGAGACATCGATCAGCCGCCTCCTGCTCGCCCCACAGTGGAGATGTGCCCACAAGCAAGGAACATGCCCCCGACTGGAATCAAACCCGGGACCTTTCAGTCTGCAAGCTAACGCTCTAGCCACTGAGCCAAACCCTTCTCGGCTGTTTGTTTGATTATTTTAAAGATCTTACTCCTTCTCCCCTCCCCCTCCCCTTGAAAACATAATGAAACCTAAGCATAGTTCCCTCCTGTGCACACTTCCAGAAAAGAGGCCCATTACGCTGTCCTGTGGGTCTAGGAGCCCACTCTGCCTTGACGGTCTCGAGAGAGAGCCCCTGGGAGAGGGGGCTTCCCTCTGTGAGATTCCCTGTGGAAGCCCCGAGGTCAGGCAGGCAGCCCGCACCTCACTCTAAGCTTGCTGTGACCTGGGGTGAGAGGTGCTGGCGGAGGTCTTTTGTAGCTGGAACGGTTTAGAATTCCAAGCTGTCCCTCCCACTGGCCTGGGAAAGGAGTCAGGCCC
The DNA here is from genome assembly GCA_004026805.1 of Lasiurus borealis. Lineage (NCBI taxonomy): Eukaryota > Metazoa > Chordata > Mammalia > Chiroptera > Vespertilionidae > Lasiurus > Lasiurus borealis. Next base: position 4,135 of record PVJN01028536.1, read on the forward strand.
CCGAGCTCATAAGGTAGTAATTGCCCCAATTTGGGGGCTGGGCCGCTGTGGAGCCGCCTTCCTTCGTGACTACCATCTTCAATCAGGAATCTTGTCAGGGCTCAAGGGATAATTGATGTGGATCTCAAGTCCCCGACTCACCCCCCACATCTCCTCCACCCCAAAGTTTGACCCCTGTTGTCTCTTTGTTTCTCCCTTTTAACTTGGTGCCAGTGATGTGATGTTTCTGGGGGTTGCGGAAAGTTGACTGTAACCAAGAGCAGCTGTGAAAAAAGAGCCGGTTCTCTCGCTTCCCTGGCAGTCATTTGACTCCATTTTCTGTCCCGAGTTTCTGATTTAGCAGGAAGCAAACATCCGAGGTGCCCCCGGGCGCCTCTTAATGCCCTTCGGAGCGAACTCCATTCTTCCCACTGCACGTAGGCATTTCCACCCTCGCTCACGGCTGAATGGACGGACTGGAGGCGTCCCTAACACCCTGCTCCCCTGCTCGCTCAGGTGAGAGTGAGGAGGGGAAGGGCGCTGCCTGAGACCAGGCTGAGAAAGCCTTGCTGGGACTTGCTGCAAGCCCTGACTTGGCCTAAGGGCGCTCCTCGCCTCACCTCTGTGCAGAGCGGGGAGGATCAGAGCTGCAAGCAGAGCCGGAAACAAAAGGCTGAGAGCGAACCCATCTGGCTGAGAGGCCGCGACACAAAGGTGCTGCTGCATAATTTATCACGGGAAGTTTTCTGGGGCCGGGAAGCTCCTGGCTCCAGGCAGAAGAAGCCTTTTTGGGGGGAGAGGGACCCTCCCCCTGTCTGGGGAATAGGGTCAGACAGGTACAGAGTAGGGCATGGGGAGAGGCACCTAGCTTTGAAGTGGCCAGGGCCTCCTGTGATCTCTGCAAAGCTCAGTAGCTCAACTTCCGGCCAGGCAGGCCTGCAGTGGGGGGTGGAGGAAGTTCTCCAATGTCCCTTACCTTGGCCCCCGCCTTGGGAGTTGGACTGCCACCACCTTTGGGGCACGGATGAGGACGAGAGACAGTTTCTCTGTCTGGAAACCAAATACAGATGTCTGGTTTATAATATCCATAAGTCTAGCAAATAAGAAAGGGGAGCTCCCTTCTCTTTCTTTCCACTCCCTGCCCCCCCAGCCCTGGGCTGGTTCCACAAGAAGTTTTCAGCGCAGGTTCAGAGAGAGGCAGCAGGAGTGAATGGCTCTCAAGTGGATCTCCCCCAAACGAGAATTTTTCCTTTTCTGGGAATGATCTCCTCTGGTGACCAGTTTTGCACCACAAACTGGGACATGTGCTCTGAAAAATACAAATGTGCTCCCGCGGTAGTTAATATCTCTCAGGCTTTTGCTAGATCCCTGGCACTGTGATAAATGTATGGCACGTGTTATCGCATTTACTCCTCACAGTATACTCTGGAGGTGGGCATTGTTAGGTGTTTGGCAGATGGGAAACGGAGGCCCAGAGCCATTTGCTGTCACCCAGCTGCTGAGTAACCCGGGATTTGAATCCAGAGCCTAAATTGTTAATCCTTTAACCTATGCTGAGAACAGAATATTTTATATCAAAGCTATCCCAGAAGATGTAGGTGGGGAATATCCATATTTTATCTTAAATTGAACTCTCCTCTTTGTTTTCAGACCTCCCTTCCCAGGGAATCCTAAAGCATAAAGAATTACTTCGGGTAGACGGAGGCTTTTAAAGGCTCCCAGAAAGGGATTTGTGATTTGTTATTCCTTGAAGCCAGGTCTTACTTGTGTGTTGTTGTTTTTTTGTTTTGTTTATTTGTTTGTTTGTTTGTTTGGGGGGAAGCAATATTTTGAATAGCCCTCACAGAGCACAGCCCTATTCAAGTCCTATTGGACTTGTGAAATCTGTTGACTGAACTCCCGGGCAGAGTGAAGAGACTTTTGAGGACCTGTATGGAGATGTTGGAGCTAATAATAATGGAGAAGGCCCCTCTTATTCTCAAAGGATACAGGGAATATGTTAGAAGATCCCCAGGTATCCACTGAAACCACGGGTAGTACCGAACTATATATATATATATATATATATATATATATATATATATATACACACACACACACACACATACATATATATACACATATATATATACATACATATATATATATATATATATATACACACACACAATGGTTTTTCCTGTACCTACATACTTATAAAGTTTAATTTATAAACTAGGCATAGTGAGAGATTAACAACCATGACGAATAGAATAATGGTAACAATACACCCTAATAAAAGTTTTGTGAATGTGGTCTCTTTCTCAAAATATCTAATTATATTGTACGTACAGTGTAGATATTGGGGACAAAAGGATGATTCACATCTGGACAGATGCAGCGGATGGCGTGAGATTTTATCACACTACTCAGAGTGGCATGCAATTTAAAACTTATGAATTGTTTATTTATGGAATTTTCCAGTTAATATTTCAGGCTACAGTTGACTGCGGGGAAGTGAAACAGCAGATAAGGAAGGACTACTGCAATAACAACAAATAATAGCTGCTGTGTACCTCACATATATTATCTCATTTAAACCTCCCAACAGCCCTGTGAAATAGGTATCATGTTTATCCCCATTTACAAAAGAGGAAACTAACCCATTTTTTTAATTGCTCTGTAACTTAGAGGTTCTGAATTTAGGTTGCTGTTTTCTCTACCTGCCTCCTAGGAATTGGTTGATGATAAATTAGGCAAGGATGAAGGACACCAGGTGCCAAGAGCTCCTCCAGAAAAAGGCAATAAAGCAGACTCTTGCCACCATCTTCCACCTCTTCCTATAGTAGGTCGTACCACCCACTTAACTCATTGAGGTGACAGACAGTAGAGTTTTTAGACATCTCCAGTCCTGACGTTATGGTGTGGCTAGATAAGATAGTACTGAGTCATCTATATATATATAAAAGGCTAATATGCTAAGTGTCTGACCAGTTACTATGATGTACACTGACCACCAGGGGGCAGACGTTCAGTGCAGGAGCTGCCAAGCTGTAGTGACTTGGCAGCAGCGGTTCTCAGGTGACACACCCCAAAACCAGAGAGGAAGGAGTGCATTTCCTCCCGAGGCTGCACGATTCCACCTTGGGCTGTGGGTTATGTTGTTGCTGGGGCACTGTCAGCCCCGAATCTGGGTTATTGCACACTTATATTTGCATTCCACACCCTGTATGACTGCAACTTTGCAGAATGCCCTCTTACACTCTGGGACCCCTCAGGGGATGGCAGAAAGGTGGTTTTGGCCTGATTCCCTCAGGCCAGGCTGAGGGATCCCACCTGCTGGAGGGACACCAGGGAGGGACCACGGGAGGTTGGCTCCAAGGCGTGTCCGGCCCCTCTCACCCTGTCCTACCCAACTGACCATCTTCTAATTAATTCCCTTTCCATGTGCATGAATCCATGCATCGTGTCACTAGGATCTTAAAATAGTAATAGCAAGAGCTATCATTTATTGAGAGCTTAGTATGTGCCAAACATTGTGCTAAGTGCTTTTCTTGAATTAACTAATTTAATTCTCATAACATTCATATGAGGTAGGGATTCTTGTTTTCCCAATTTTCCTGATGAGACAGTAAGGTATAAAGAGATTTTAAAATGTGCCTAGGGCTAGATAGCCAGAAATTCTCTTAGTTTTGTTCCCAGGCGCTTAACATTATACTCTTCTGCCCCATAACTTCAGCAGAGGTTGACCCTCAGTAACTTCTTTTCTGTGTTTGAGTGTCAAGAGAGGATTGAACTTGCTTGGACCAGTAATCAGGTGTCTGATGGTATCTGATGACATGGTCCTATTAGGAAAGATTTCATCAAGTAGATTTTCAAACCAACCAGGTAAGGATCTAGGGATAAAAATAAATAGAGTTATAGCATGGTGGTATCCCAGTCTGATAATACAGTGCGTCAAAGGAACTCGGATGGGAGTGAATTGGATCGGACTAGGAAGCCATCTGAAAAAGAAGATTCCTCTTTTCTTTCTTTCTTTTTAATATATTTTATTGATATTTTGCAGAGAGGAAGGGAGAGGGAGAGAGAGTTAAAAACATCGATGGGAGAGAAACATCGATCTGCTGCCTCCTGCACACCTCCTACTGGAGATGAGCCCACAACTAAGGCACATGCCCTTGATTGGAATCGAACTTGGGACCTCCCAGTCCTCAGACCAATGCTCTATCCACGGAGCCAAACTGGTTAGGGCAGATTCCTATTTTCTTGACAAGTTGGATAGGAAATACCTACTTTGATTTCTGATATTCTAGGCCTCTCTTTTCATTTGACTCCAACTATCACAAGACTCCAGAGCAGTGGTTCTCAACCTTTCTGATGTCTCGACCCTTTAATATACAGTTCCTCATGTTGTGGTGACCCCCAACCATAAAATTATTTTCGTTGCTACTCCATAACTGTCATTTTGCTACTACTATGAATCGTAATGTAAATATCTGTTTTCTGATGGTCTTAGGCCACCCTGCTAGCAGTTCTCAACCTATAAAGCCTAAGACCATCGGGGAAAACAGATATTTACATTACGATTCATTAACAGTAGCAAAATGACAGTTATGGAGTAGCAACGAAAATAATTTTATGGTTGGGGGTCACCGCAACATGCGGAACTGTATTAAAGGGTCACGGCATCAGAAAGGTTGAGAACCACTGCTTTAGAGGAATGTATTATTGATACATTTATTCATTTTACACTTATATTGACTACTATCTACCAAACATTGAACTATGCACTGTGTATACAAATACAAAACTCTAGATCACACAATAATTCTAACTGCCAAGAGGCTTATAGTCTGGTAAGGGAACAATAATCCTATCAGTATGCTAAATGCACCAGAGGAGGATGCACCAAGGGCCCCTGGCTCGCACAGTAGGGGCTTTTAATTTGGCGGGGGCACATGAGTCCAGGTGGGACGGCATCAGGAAAGGGTTCATTTCCTGACCTCCTTCCTTTTTTCGTGTTGTTTCTGATGTTTTCTACTCTTTTTAGCTTTCTTATTTCTTATGACAAGGACCAATTACATTTACCTTTTGTGTGTGTGTGTGTGTGTGTGTTGCTTCTGATGTTTTCTGTTAAGGCTTGTCCTTTCAAAAAGGTACTATTTATAGGCACCAGCTTTCTCCAGATTCCACGTATCTCTTGGACAAGGTTAGATCCATTTCCATGTGGTTCTTTGCTGTCATTCCTTTCAGTTGTCAGTTTTGTCTTGCTAAGGGGCATCCCTTTTAGTGATGGGTAGCTTATTGATTTAGCTACCCAAAGAGCCAAATTCAGTGAATTGGTCCCTCAATTGGCCTGGATGTAGTTTAAGGTCATTTCATATAACTTATCCTCATCAAATAAGGATTATATTCTCACTATTGCTACTCGTGGACAGGAGAGCTTCGTGTTATAAGAAAAACATCCGCCCTGGCTGGCATTTTCAGTGGTTAGAGCTTCAGCCGAAGAACCAAACGACCTCAGATTCAATTCCTTCCACTCAAAGGGCATATATTTGGGTTGCAGGTTCCCCAACCCAATTGAGGGTGCATGGGGGAAGCAAGTGATCTATTTGGCTCTCTCACATTGATGTTTCTCTTTCTCCTCCTCCATCCCACCCTCTCTAAAATCAATGGAAGAAATACCCTCCAATGAGGACTAACAACAACAACAACAAAAGAAAAAGAAAAACATCCTTCACTTATATGAGTAATGAGTCCTCCCTTTCCCACTGACATCCCTTCTACGCGGGGTAGCCGGCACATTCCAGCAATCACAGGACACTCCTTAAGTCTCTCATCTCCAGTTCAACTTGAAAATGCTGTTCTGTGGCTGTGTAGTCACTTTCTAAGTGACAGGTGTGGTCCCCCTTCAGCTGAGCATTCTGTGGGATGGTGGAGAGCAGTGCCTCGTCAACTAGCCTGTGCATCACTGTAAGTCGGGAAGCTTATGAGATCATATGAAAAGACGAATGCTTGTCTAGGGGTCAGAATGGGGCTGGCATCCTGGCTGTCTTACTCGCCCCATAACCTTAGCCAAAGCAGGTGGCCTTATCTGTTAAATGGGCACGACAGTACCTAACTCAGGGCTGTTGTAATGACACAAGAATGCAAGTGTGTATGCAAAAGTAGCTTGTAAGCTGTAAATATATAATTATTTGATGTCAGAGTCTTGTTTCTTTCTGGACCAACACAATACTGAAGCACTGGTTCGAAGGACCTGAGCTCCAGACTGTCTCTGTTTCACTTCTTTACCTGAGGGTGAGGGAAACTGCTTTTTGGTCTTAGAAGTAACCAGGAGAGGTCACTGCTTGAGATCCATACTTGCATCGCCTATTTGCTAATCAAGAATGCATAAAGGAGAGGGACCCAGAAGTCTCAGTGTTGTAAATCCCCCCTTTTAACCTAAGGGTTTTAAAAAAAAAAGTCTTATAATTGCCGAGACCAGTTTGGCTCAGTGGATAGAGCGTCGGCCTGCCGACTGAAAGGTCCCAGGTTCGATTCTGGTCAAGGGCATGTATCTTGGTTGCGGGCACATCCCCAGTAGGGGACATGCAAGAGGCAGCTGATAGATGTCTCTCTCTCATCGATGTTTCTAGCTCTCTATCCCTCTCCCTTCCTCTCTGTAAAAAATCAATAAAATATATTTTAAAAAAATAAAAATAAATAAATTCTTCTAATAGCAATACCATTATTGGAAGGCAGTGTAATGAAGAGATTAAGAGCAGAGGCTCTGGAACTGGGTGTGAATGCTGGCTCCCACCCTTAGTACCTGTGAGACCTATGGAGGGACTCCACCCCTCTGAGGCTCAGTGTCCTCACCTGTAAAGGAGTGATAACAACAGTGCCACCTCCCTGGGTGGCTGAAAGCTTTCAATGACATAGCATACAAAAAGCACTTAGGAACGTGCTTAGGGTGCCCGGTAAGTACTCAGTAAATGCTGGTGGTAATATTCTGAGGCTTTTGAGGTGTGCCAGCCCTGTGCAAGGCAGTTTCCATGCACTATTCAATCTTTGTAAAACCCTTTACAGTAGAACCGTTATCATTCTTATCTTATGGATAAGAAAACTGAGGCACCGAGGCAATAAATTAACTTGTTCAGAGTGTTACCGTGAAATGGTAGAGTCAGAATTTGAACTCTGACTCTAGTTCCAGTCTTTCTGACTCCAGGAAAGTTCCCCTTCTTTCCTACAAAAGAAGCAGAGAGAAATTGGTAAGATGGCTGAGATTTCAGGCAAGCTTCCAGGAAGGCCCTAGGAGCACATTGGATTCCTAAAACTGAATGTCTGGATGACAGGGATAGTGCACGCTTTGGGGAAGAGATCTCCTAGTGCAGTGGTCAAACTCATCAGTCAATAGAGCCAAATATCACCAGTACAACGACTGAAATTTCTTTTGAGAGTCGAAAACCGGCTTCTGCGCATGGGCCACGAAGTTTCAGTCGCACTGTATGTGCTCACCCGCACGTGGTATTTCGTGGAAGAGCCACCCTCAAGGGCCAAAGAGCCGCATGTGACTCGAGAGCTGCAGTTTGCCGACCACTGTCCTAGTGGAATTAGGTGGAAGGACCCACACCCTGGATGCCAATAGGAGCTTGCAGAGTGGCTGGCCAATGCCTTCCAAGGCCAGAGGCCCAGCTGGGTTTTCTAACAACGCTTCTCGCTTCTCTAAACGAGCACTGCGTTTCGCCACCCGCGGTTTGCTTCCTTTTTCCACTCGCCATTCTTTCCGCTGAAAAGGGTTAAAAGCTGTCCTTTATAATCACAGCCAGGACTTGAGTGAAAAGGCAGAATTCCACCTCCGGGGATCCCAGAGGGGTAGCAGTTGTCCAGAAGGGCTGACTTTTTGCAGGATAATATGTCTGTTTACTGTATGAATGCCCAAGCCAAGGATGGGCCTGGCTGGTGGCTGCCTGGCCTTCACAGACTGCCGCTCAGATGTTGCTCTGACATGCAGGAAGTCGCCACTCTTCAGCCGCCTGCAACTCACTGGATGCCCACCCGATGGAATGCTTTGTTCCTGAAGTTTGCACGGGAAATCAGGACTTTTGCTATTATTCAGACAAAGGTGGGGGTGGGGCCCTAAAAAGAAGCCGGGGAGGGGGAAGCGCCGAGGGCTCCTCTTTTCTTTCTCTGTTCCCCTGACTTATTTGCCTGCAGCACCAGGATACTGCTGTTCTTACAATCCAGGCCTTTTGGGGAAATTTAGCCTCTGCTTCCCCGTATATGCATTTACTGAGCATCTTTGATGCTCCAAGGCATGAGGTCAGCTTCTTTCACATTTATCTTCTTGTTCAATCCTTGTGGGTTTTTTTTTTTTTTTTTTTTTTTACAAATGAGGAAACAGGCTTAGGAAGCTAAGTGATTTGGACAAGGTCGCATTAGCTGGTCAGGGGAACCCAGATCTGTCTGCTCCAGGTCCAGTGCTTTTCCACTCTCCCCTCCCCCCCAGTGCCTCCCTCCTCCTCTGTTCTTGTCACCCCCTCACCCTGAATTCCTTGTTGGTACAGCCCCACTTCCTGCTGTGTGTAGCTAGCAGCATTTCTTAACCTCTATTGACATTTTGGGCCAGATCATTTCTTTGTTGTGGAGCCTGTCCTGTACATTGTAGGATATTTAGCAGCATCCCTGGCTTTTATCCGCTAAATGCCAGAAATACCGCCAATCACGCCAACCAGAAATGTCATCATGCATTGCCAGATGTCCCTGATTTTCCCACTTCTCCATGCCTCCCCATGAAGGGGGTCAGCGTGTTGGAGATCCCCGCCGCATGGAGTCCTCTGGAATACTTAGCCTTTGCTATTTCATCCAGCCCAAGTGCCCTATAGTAGTGCGCCTTGATGAGCCGGTTACACTACAGAAGTTCCTCAGGCTGTGGGGCTGTGGGTCTGAGTGAAAAAAGTCCCCGTCCCTCCCTTCTCAGAACTCTCAGAGTAGGACCAAGCCTATGGGACTGGGCTGTTGGGTCTTCAGCTTCCCTGTGTGCGGCTCACTTGCAGAGAGACCTAGAGAGACAGGGATACTAGGCTTGGAACAAGGTTTTCCTGTGAGACGTGGAGATCCTGCAGGTCTCAGATGGATTCCTTTGTTTCCACAGGAAATCCTGCATCTTTCCAGGGCAGCTGATTCTCAGCATGTGGAGGTGGAGGTCAAGGTCTCAGTTGAGGATCTGATGAATGAGAGCTGTGTCCCTTACTCCAGAAATGTACATTTTGCCTGTAATTTCAGGGCTTCACTGATGCCCATGCCATCCATCCATCCATATACCCATCCATCCATCCATCCATCCATCCATTTATATGTTCATCTGGGTTAGAACCCTGCCTTATGCTCACACTCACCCTTGGGTGTGTGTGGAAGGGGCCTAGGGCTCTCTCCTTGCTTTTGGAGGATGTAGCAATACATTCTTTTATTCCAGATCCTAAGCTCTAAGCCAGACTGAGGAACTGTAATGTGCAGCGAAGGTGTACATCAAGGGAATGAGCCAAGATAGAGAGGATGGCTAGGTAAATAGGAAAGGAAGAGGGGTGGCAATTTAGGAACTGACTCCTCTCCTGCTCCAGCCCAGCCTGAGGGGAGGAAGGAGAGAAGAAAGCAAGGGGGAGAAATGAGCAATGAGGAGTGGCCCCCTTCTTTCCCAGCTGCAGCAGCCCAGCGGGCAGATGAATGCTGGGAGGGGGAGAGTGACCCTGGCAGAACCCTTTGTTCCGGCTAAGGCTGGAGCAGGGGGCACTGAGCCATTCACACGCCATCCGAGGGCATCCTGCTGGGCATTCTGGGGAGGGGGCACGGCAGCCGGTCATGGGACTTGGCCAGGCAGATAGCTCAAGGCTCAATAGGGAAGCCCAGCTGCGTGCTGCTGAGGCTGGGGGAGGGGCTGCTGCTGCCATCCTTCCTCCGGGCTGTGGCCTATGCCACAGACAGGAAAGCTCCGAGTGGCTCCACTCCCCAGGTCCTGAGGTGGCCTGGTCCGCTTCTCCTTTTCAAAAAAGTGGTTTCCGTCTCAAAAGTGAGCTCTGGTTGCCAGGGAGGGAGCGGGGGAGGGAGGAGACACAGCAGTTTCCCTATGGATTCCTTATCCCACAAGGGGTCCAGCATTTTAATTCCACTCTTATTTCTTGCACTCCCTGGCCCACACCAAGGACCTGGTGCTGCTCAGAGGCAAAAGCATCCATATCTCAACCTCATTTGGAAGGGAAGGATATGGAGGTCGCATCTGCCTCACCCCTTCTATCCCCTGGTCCTCTCTCTCCCAAAAGCACCAACTCTCCAGGTGACATCATTTGTCTCTACCTCTTTGTGGATGCCACCTAAGAAAGCCTGTCATGCCTTAACAGGTTTGGCTCAGTGGATAGAGCATCAGCCTGCGGACTGAAGGGTCCCAGGTTTGATTCCGGTCAAGGGCATGTACCTTGGTTTCGGGCACATTCCTAGTAGGGCGTGTGCAGGAGGCAGCTCATCAATGTTTCCCTCTCATCGATGTTTTTAACTCTCTTCCTCTCCCTTCCTCTTTGTAAAAAAAATCAATAAAATCTATTTTAAAAAAAGAAAGCCTGTCATACAAATAGTCCAGGTTCTATTTGAAAGCCCAGAGTCAGAGGGTATCTTCTTGACCATCTGTGCCCTGAGGAGAGGAAGTCGCCTTTCCGTGGTCTGCATCTCCCTTCAGTGTCACCATGGCCACCTGGGAGACAGTGGTCCTAGACTTGGCTCCTCTGTCTTCTGCCCCGGGATGGGCTTTGGTTGGGTGAGAACTGAGCCTTCGTTGCTTCCTTTTCTCTGTGCCCAGGCCTCGCCAGCAGCCCCGAGTGTGCTTGTGGTCGGAGCCACTTCACCTGTGCAGTGAGTGCCCTCGGCGAGTGCACCTGCATCCCCGCCCAGTGGCAGTGTGATGGAGACAACGACTGCGGGGACCACAGCGACGAGGATGGATGCAGTAAGAATCTCCCCACTGGACGGTGGGAAGTGGTAGGAGAGGGAACTGGGGAGAGGAGCTAGGACAAGTCTGATGGCGTTTTCTGAGCCTCAGCTGCGTCAGGCTCAGATCTTTGGATTCTTGTGAGGGTGATAGAAATGACAGATAGGCGGTTTCCTAGCAATATGTATGGCTTCAAGGCTTGTTTTCCCTAGTTTCCATGGATATACATCCAACAAAACAAACTTTTGAGCCAGGCAGGCGTGGCTCAGTGGTTGAGCATCCACCTGTGAACCAGGAGGTCATGGTTCAATGCCCAGTCAGGGCACACGCCCAGGTTGCAAGCTCAATCCCATGTGTGGGCATGCAGGAGGCAGCTGATCAATGATTCTCTCTCATCATGGATGTTACTATCTCTCTTTCCTCCTCTGAAATCAATAAAAGTATATTTTAAAAACAAGCAAACAAACTTTGAAGTAAGTATAGAGGAAGACACCCTTGGAACTATAGGTAGTCTCTTTGAATAGATCTCTTTGTATGTGAATATGTATGTGTACTGCAGGCTTGTGCATTTTTTATGTGCAAACGATATATTAATGTAGATTATTCACTTCTTATTTAATATCCTGTATAATCACATCTTTTCCAATAACATAAACTTTGTAAGAAATATATTCCCTCTAAGCCTCTCTTTTCCTCTGGTGTAGTAACATACGCACAACAGGCTAGAAGGCCCGGGCTTGGATGTACAGAAAAGCACTGCTGAGTCAGTTGTCTGGGTTCAGGGGTGCAACCTGCGGCAGCTGTGTCTGAAGGTGGCTAATTAGTCTAATAAGAATGAAGCTACAATCTGGACCTTATTACCACTAACCATTTCAGCTAATTGTGATGATGGTAAATGGCTCACTTTCATGTAGCACTTTCACACGAGCCCTCTGTGCGCAGAGTATAATTATCCCCATTGTGCAGTCGAAGAACCTGCAGCTCCGAGAGAGGACTCGACTTGCTCCGTGTGATAAGTAACGAGCTCTAGAACTGGAAACGGAGCCCCGATGTGTCAGTCATCGTTTAACACGGGGAAAGGGAAGAAAAAAAATACACTTCTTTCTCTTGCTCGTGTTCCTCTTGCTGCTCTCTCGGTGGTTTTGAGTTCCTTGGGCTGTTCTGCCTCGTGAACCCCTCACCACCATGGCCTTGCTAATTCTCTCGCTTCTTTGCTACAGATTCTGCTCAGCTTCTCCCTCGGCGGGGGGACAGGCAGAGGAATCTGGAGAAGGAGTGTAATTCAGACAGCCCCTCGGAGTCTGTCTGAATAAGGACACCACACTGATTCCCTTTTCCCATTCTTTTTCCCTGGGACTCAGTGCTGCCCACTTGCTCCCCTCTTGACTTTCACTGTGACAACGGCAAGTGCATCCGCCGCTCCTGGGTGTGCGACGGGGACAACGACTGCGAGGACGACTCGGACGAACAGGACTGTCGTGAGTGCTGGCCAGGCGGGCTCCGCCAGGCTCTGTTGGGAGGGGGTTTTCAACCAGAAAGGGAATGTCCCCAGGCCCATGTCAGCCTTGGAGTCTTCAGCTCTTGGTCCCGTTCCTTTCCGTCACCTCCTCTAGTGGTCAGAGGAGGTCCTCTCCCCTCCCTCCACAAGTCAGCCACCTGCTCCTGACCCCTCGGGGCAGCCTGGGGGCTGCCTGACTGCTCTGCTCCGCAAGGCTATCTGTTGGGCTCCCGGGCAATGCCCCCCACTCCCCCCGCCCACTGCCCGCAGCAGCCTCACTGCTCTGCCCACAGCCCCCCGGGAGTGTGAGGAGGACGAGTTCCCCTGCCAGAACGGCTACTGCATCCGGAGCCTGTGGCACTGTGACGGTGACAATGACTGCGGGGACAACAGCGATGAACAGTGTGGTGAGTGGGGATGTGCGAGGCAGACCAGTGGTGGTGGAGGGCCTGGCCCTGGGAGGAGAGCAGAGCAATGACTCAAGTACTGCCCCAGCCTGGCACTGCCCAGGTCTCATCTCTGTGTCTGGAGTAGCTGGAGGAAGGCAGGGGGAGGCCGAGAGGGGGCAGGGGGAGTGGCAGAGCATTGCAGACCCTCAGCGATCACGGAGCAGGAGCCTGGGGCCCAGTCTCTTTAGGCCTCAGCTTTCCCCAGGGAGTCTGCACCGAATCCGTGGTGTGTGGTGCCGGCTAAGTCAGACCTCCCCAAGCCGGTGAGAGTGAGAGTCAGGGAGAAGGTTAAGAGGGCGGCTTGTGGGGCTCCCTCAGGATTGCTGTCCCATTGCATCCCCCAGACATGCGCAAGTGCTCGGACAAGGAGTTCCGCTGCAGCGACGGAAGCTGTATTGCCGAGCACTGGTACTGTGACGGGGACACCGACTGCAAAGATGGCTCTGACGAGGAGAGCTGTCGTGAGTTGGCCCCCGACCTTCGGCTGTGGGGCTGGGAGGGGCGGAGGGCCCTGTCCCATGGGCTGAGGGCCAGGCTGAGTCCTTCTAGACTGAGCTTGAGTGGACGCAGGCTCCCCGGATGGGAAGGGAGATCTCCTTTTGGTCCGCCTGGATGTGGGCGTCTTACCAGGGCCATCTTCAACGAAGCCTGGTTACCTCTCGCTTGAGGAAGGCACTCTGCCTGCACAACCTGCCCCCTCCTCTGCCCAGACCTGAGTGTGTGCCGCTCCCTGCCTTCCTTCCTCCCAGCCTCCGCCGTGCCAGCACCCCCCTGCAACCTGGAGGAGTTCCAGTGTGCCTACGGCCGCTGCATCCTCGACATTTACCACTGCGATGGCGACGATGACTGCGGAGACTGGTCTGACGAGTCTGACTGCTGTGAGCGCTCTAGCCAGCTGGGTGGAGGAAGGGCGGGAGCCAGGCTGGGTTGGCAAGGCACAGGTGCCAGCTGGGGCAGGAGCATTAGAGGGGTGGGGGGGACTTTCTGGATCCCCTGGTTCCTCTTGGGCGGAGATGGAGGAGCCCGAATGAATGCTAGGGCTGTGGCTTTCTGGTCTGCTACGGGACCCTGCACAGACTGGGCAGAGACGGAGGCTCGGTGTGTCTCCCCAGCCTCCCACCAGCCCTGCCGCTCCGGGGAGTTCATGTGTGACAGTGGCCTGTGCATCAACGCCGGCTGGCGCTGTGATGGCGACGCAGACTGTGATGACCAATCGGACGAGCGCAATTGCAGTGAGTCGGGGACCGCGCTGAAGGTCTGAGCTAGAAGCAGGGAGAGGGGTCGTGGAGCCAGAGAATCCGCCACCAGCAAAGCATGAAGACAGATTACACATAACCACCAAGTACAGTTGTGTAGGTTGTGCCCTGCGCAGAGGCGCCATGTGCGAATGGATGCCAGTCACATCATAGATGTATGTTTTCTACTTATATAGCTTTGTATATTCATCCTGGCCATTTTCCAGCAGATGGCAGTAAAATGTCTTGAGAAAAGGGCACCGTTTTCTAATTCACACCAAGATGCCCCATAGGCCAACTAGGACACTGGTGTCAAGAAGAGTGGCATGACCCTAGCTGGTTAGGCTCAGTGGATAGAGCGCTCCTTGGCCTATGGACTGAAGGGTCCCAGGTTTGATTCTGGCCAAGGGTACATGCTGGGGTTGTGGGTTCAATCCCAAGGATATGTGCAGGAGGCAGCATATCAGTGATTCTCTTATCATTGATGTTTCTCCCTCTCCCTTCCTCTCCGAAATCAATTTTTTTTTTTTTTTTAGAAAAATGCAGTTTTGGGTGGCAGGTGGTGGGTTGGGCTGAAGTGGGGCCAGCCTTTCACTAGGCCTTTGCTTTGCCAGCCACCTCCATGTGCACAGCCGAACAGTTCCGCTGTCGGTCAGGCCGCTGCGTCCGCCTGTCCTGGCGCTGTGATGGGGAGGATGACTGTGCAGACAACAGTGATGAAGAGAACTGTGAGAACACAGGTAGAGTCCCATAGGAGTCCCCCAGACCTCTTAGCCTATAGTTAGGGTGAAGGACAGGTGGAAAGAGGGTTCTACAGCCGCTATTCCAGTTGGGCCAAGGTGATGCTTTAATCAGTCTTGCTCACGACCAGGATTGTCCAGCCTCTCTCAGTTACCAGTGTCAAATCCAAGTGCACTTCTTGACCTGCAGCCTTATGGCCTGTAATACAATATCAGGGCTATGGGTTTCCATTGCCTCTCAGCCAGTGCCCGATGCTCTGGCCTGGCGAGCCAGGACTGCTTTCTGTGGCTGAGATTCCCACACCTACTCCCCTAACCACACCAGGTGCGGGGCCCACAGATTCACTCTCATTCTGTCCCACCTCCTCACCATCCACCGTGACGTCCTGAGGAGAAAACGAATGCAGACGTTTAGCCAGGCCTGTCTGAGCGGTTTCCTGTCTGGGACCCCGACCCTCCCACCTTGAGTCTCATCCGTCTCCAGCTCGCCTTAGAAAATGACAGGCTCCCATCGTTTTGTTGACCCAAGCCCTGCCCTGCTGTGACCTGACCGTCCCTCCGGCCTTCCCTCCCTCCCTCCTTCTCCAGGAAGCCCCCAGTGTGCCTCGGACCAGTTCCTGTGCTGGAACGGGCGCTGCATCGGCCAGAGGAAGCTGTGTAACGGGGTCAATGACTGTGGCGACAATAGCGACGAAAGCCCACAGCAGAACTGCCGTGAGTGTCCCCGGTGGGCGGGCCTGGCCCCTGGCTTGCGGCTGAACCCCACCCGTACAGTTCAAAGAGAACCCTCCCGGAGGACTCCGGCAGCCTCGGGAGCTGTTCTTCGTGGTCCAGGTGGAATGCCAAGTTGGCTCTCTGGGGGAGGATTCTGGGCTCAACTCCCATCTCTGGCTTGGCTGGCACAGGGCCCCGGACGGGTGAGGAGAACTGCAACGTGAACAATGGTGGCTGCTCCCAGAAGTGCCAGATGGTGCGGGGGGCAGTGCAGTGTACCTGCCACACGGGCTACCGGCTCACAGAGGACGGGCACATGTGCCAGGGTGAGCTGGGACTGGTTTGGAGCAGGGCCAGGATGCGGGGCAGGGGTGGCAGACAGGCAGCTGGGTTTCCCATGGGTCAGACATTGGACGGGCATGACCTCATTTCACCATAACGATGACCAGAAGAGGTAGGGATTGTCCCTTCCATTTCACACATGGGGAAACTGAAGCTCAGAGAGGTTAAGGGACTCTTTGAAGGCCACAGAGCTGGTGAGGAGTTGGGATGCCAGCCCAGGTCGGCATGACTTTGCAGCCCTTAACCACTTGTTATCTAGCCGTCCCACTAGATCTGGAAAATAGATGGGCATGTGGTCAGGGAAGCAGCTAGTCAGCCAGGGAGTGAGGGGGGGGGGGCGGGGTGAGGATAGCAGAAAAAAGAGCTCCTGACCTCCCCGGTCCCCACAGATGTGAATGAATGTGCCGAGGAAGGGTACTGCAGCCAGGGCTGCACCAACAGCGAAGGGGCTTTCCAGTGCTGGTGCGAGGCAGGCTACGAACTCCGGCCTGACCGGCGCAGCTGCAAGGCTCTGGGTAAGGGGTGTTGGCATGTGGCTGGGTGGGTAGAAGTCTGAGCCTGGAGACAGCCAGGTGCTCCAGTGCTCAGCAATTTGCTGAGAGCTAGAAATATTTTCAACTCAGGAAAATGGAGGTGTGGGGTGGGATGTGGTGGGCTGGGCTGGGCTGGGGGGGTACACTTTAGAAGCTCCCAGATTTTTAGTACTGGTGCCAGCAGCTTGGGATATGCCCTGATGGACCGGTGGTGCCATCTGTCAGCCCAGAAGCTGGGGTGCACGTTGAAGGTGCAGTTCTGGAGGCCAGTGGGGGCCCCATCTCTATGCCATGTCCCAGGGCCGGAACCTGTGCTACTGTTCGCCAATCGCATCGACATCCGGCAGGTGCTGCCGCACCGCTCCGAGTACACACTGCTGCTCAACAACCTGGAGAACGCCATCGCCCTTGACTTCCATCACCGGCGCGAGCTTGTCTTCTGGTCGGATGTCACCCTGGACCGGATCCTGCGCGCCAACCTCAATGGTAGCAACGTGGAGGAGGTTGTGTCCACGGGGCTCGAGAGCCCAGGTAGGAAACCAGGCTCTGTGGGCTGGGGCAGGGCCACACCAGTGGGAAGTAGCCGTGGGTAAATCAGGCTAGAGATCTGTAAACCTTGGGCAGCAGGACATCTTTTTCTTCCAGTGAAATTTTGCGTGGAACTAATGTTGATAACATTTGTTAGTATGCTTTAATTTTATAGGTTCAGATTTTTGTCATTTGCTTGTTATTGAGGTCAATGAGTTAGAATAATGAGACCATGATGATGAATGCAGTAATTTGAAATCAGAGCTTTATGGATGACAGTTAAATTTCTATATCGGCTTTGCCTCCAGCTTAATTCTGAAATTTGTTTTGATTGCTTGGAATTAAGTATCCTGATTGCCCAGCTGGCATGGCTCAGTGGTTGAGCATCGACCTATGAACAAGGAGGTCACAGATCAATTCCCAGTCAAAGCAGATGCCCAGGTTGCTGGTTCAATCCCCCCAGTGGAGGGTGTGCAGGAGGCAACCCATCAATGATTCTCTATCATTATTGATATTTCTATCTCTCTCTCTTCCTCTCCCTTTCTCTTTGAAATCAGAAAAAAAAATTTTTTTTAAAAGAGTATTCTGATTGAACCAGATAAATACACTGAGTGGCCAGATTATTATGATCTCTGAATGCATAATAATTTGGCCACTCAATGTATATATATCTACCCTAATAAAAGAGAAACATGCAAATTGATCATATCTCTGCTATGCCCACAAGCCATGCCCACCATCCAATCAGGAGCAAGTATGCAAATTAACCCAACCAAGATGGCAGCATCCACGGAGCAAGCAGGAGGCTTGGGTTGCTCCAGCAATGGAGAAAGCCAAGCTTCCCGCCTGCCCTGGCCAGCCCTGGCCTCTGCTCAAGGCTACAAAGTTTCAATTATAGAAGAGAAATCCTAGATACTTGCTTCCAGCTGGTCCTGGCCTCCTCTCAAGGACGTGTTAAAAAAAAAAAGAGGGGCTGGGATCTTGGATTACCTGGGGGTCATTGGGGGTAAGCAGACCAGCATGAGGTCCAGTTGGGGATAAGCAAGCTGTCATTGGGGGCCAGTTGGAGGTGATCAGGACAATAGACGGAGCAGTTTGGAGTGAGCAAGCCAGCAGGGGGGCAGTTGGAGGTGAGCAGACCAGTGGGGAGGGAAGTTGGGGTGAGCAGGCCAGCGGGGGAGGGAGTTGGGGGTGAACAGGCTGGCACAGGGGGCAGTTGAGGTTGAGCAAGCTGGCAGACAGAGTGGTTAAGGGCAATCAATCAGGCAGGTAGGCAGGCAGGCAGGCAGGCAGGTGAACAGCTGGAGCCAGCAGTCCCGGATTGTGAAAGGGATGTCTGACTGTCAGTTTAGGCCTGATCCCTGAAAACCAGAAGTAGGACATCCTTTAGGAGTCCCAGATTGGAGGGGGTGCAGGCAGGTCTGAAGAACATCACCTCCCCACAACCCCCCCTGCATGAATGTCATGTACTGGGCCACTAGTGTGTGTGTGTATGTGTGGGTGTGTGTATATATTAGAGGCCTGGTGTGTGAATTCATGCATGGGTGGGGTCCGGCCACCTGGTCAAGGGGAGGGGACATGGGCAGTTGGCTGACCTGCCTGCTGATCAAACTCCTGGTCAAAGGGACAATTTGCATATTAGCCTTTTACTATACAGGATATACACTGAGTGGCCAGATTATTATGCATTCAGAGATCATAATAATCTGGCCACTCAGTGTATATCCAAATGTCTACAGATGAAAAAAAAATCACAGCTTACTTTGGCATTTTTGGGTCATTGTACAAGCAGGTGAAGTGGATTGGAATTCATTATGGAGCACAGTTGACTCAAATGAAGGATCTTCTGAACTGCCTAAGCTAAATTTGCAAATCGCTAAGCCAGTGCAGTGTGGGACCCTCGTTGTGGTCCAAGGAGCCAGAATTCAGGAAGTGGAATAGGTTGGCTAAGAGGAGGAAATTCATGATCTGGAGCAGTTGCTTGACTTTTCCCTGCCTCACTTCCTTCATATTCATGGGTGATAGTAGCCATGCCCAGACTTGCTGATTAAATGTATGTACATGTATGTAAAAAATGGTTAATACACTGCCTGACCCAAGAAACTGCTTCGTGCCAGAGTTTACTCGTGTTACTCTGACACAGAACCCGGACTGGATCCCTCGCAATTTCCCACTGCCTCTTTCTACCAGGAGGCCTGGCTGTGGATTGGGTCCATGACAAACTCTACTGGACCGACTCAGGGACATCACGGATAGAGGTGGCCAACCTGGACGGGGCCCACCGGAAGGTGCTGCTTTGGCAGAACCTCGAGAAGCCTCGGGCCATTGCCTTGCACCCCATGGAGGGGTGAGTGAGTTGTGTCTCAGTTCCTCAATCCCTCTTGCAACCTCTAGGGACAGTTCCCAGGCCACTTGGGCCAGACTTCATTGCGTGTTAAGAGTATGGGCTCTGCACCCAGGCACACCTGGGTTTGAGTCCTGGCTCTGCAGTAGCTGGCTGCATGCCTTAGGGTAGTTAGTCTATCTCTCTCTCTCTCTCTCTCTCTCTCTCTCTCTGTCTTCATTTACTCACGTCTACACTGGTGATAAGAAACATATCTACCTCTTAGCTGAGATTAAACGAGATGATGGATTTTAAATGGCATAACGCATTAATTAACTTAGAGGTGTTTATTTTTTATTATTAGCTCATAAGCTTCAGCTAATTAAACACAACTTTATTATTAGAAGAAACGTCTTCTGAAATGGAAGTTGTTAGCCTCTGGCTCTGGAAAATTCAAAGCAGTCCATTGAGGGGAGTGCTTCTAAGATACTATAGTTGTAGGTCAGCTATTTCAGAAACTATGTGTGTGTATGTGTATAAAATACAGAAGACAGTTGTGGAGAATGTGCCAGAGACGTTCCTGTTCTAATATTGCGTTAGGTGCTCAATTCCATGAGGGTTGGAATTTTTGTCTGTGGTCCACTGCTGCACTCCCAGTGCCTAAGATAGTGCCCTCCCCATAGCAGATATTGCAAACCAAAAAAAATTGCTTAATGAATAAATGCCCTGCCTAGAGACATTTAAATTAAAACAGTTAAAAAACACTCTCTGGACCCAACAAAATGTATTTCCTGCCAGTTTTGGTCCCTTATGTTTACTGGATAAAAAGCCCCTTGCCTGTTACTATCCCAGTTAACTACTCACCCTCTACTGCCTACCTATCTCTCAATGTCCCATTCTCTCTTCCCAGGACCATTTACTGGACAGATTGGGGCAACACCCCCCGCATCGAAGCCTCTAGCATGGATGGGTCTGGACGCCGCATCATCGCCGATACCCATCTCTTCTGGCCCAATGGCCTCACCATTGACTATGCCGGGCATCGTATGTACTGGGTGGATGCTAAGCACCACGTCATCGAGAGGGCCAATCTGGATGGGAGTCACCGCAAGGCTGTCATTAGCCAAGGTGAGATCCTTCCTCCTTCTTCTTCATCTTTCATCCTCCTTTCCCCGTCCTGAATGGCGGCGGGTGAGATTTGTGCAGGGACCAGGCAGGCCCTGTCTGGACTGAGATTCTCTTGGACTTTCCCCAGGCCTCCCGCACCCCTTCGCCATCACAGTGTTTGAAGACAGCCTGTACTGGACAGACTGGCACACCAAGAGCATCAATAGTGCTAACAAATTTACTGGCAAGAACCAGGAGATCATTCGCAACAAACTCCACTTCCCCATGGACATCCACACCTTGCACCCCCAGCGCCAGCCTGCAGGTAAAAAACTGCCCACCTGGTGAGCCTCCGGTGCCTCTGAGAACCTTCCCTGCACCTGTTACAGTTACCATTGTTTCTGGCACCAAAAAAATTTGAGGTTGGCACTGACGTGGGCTAATTCCTCCCTCTGCTGGCCATTTAAAGTGGTACAACACCAAGATTCATGAAAGACTCAGTTTCCCTGCCCCTATCTAATTCATGCAAACATTTATAGAGCGTCTCCTGTGTATCAGGGGTTCACAGCTCACAGCTGAAGCCAATCTAAAAAATAATAAGACATACTTCCTCCCTCCAGGGAACACACACCATACCCAAACCCCCCCTGGCCTTGGGCCCACCTTTAATCTTTCCTGACCCTCTTGTTCTGGGCTCTTTGAGCAGGGAAAAACCGCTGTGGGGACAACAATGGAGGCTGCACCCACCTGTGTCTACCCAGTGGCCAGAACTACACCTGTGCCTGCCCCACTGGCTTCCGCAAGATCAGCAGCCATGCCTGTGCCCAGAGTAAGTGGGTCTGGGGCACCTGCCTCATTGGATGTGCCATGTGAGGGGGTTGGAAGGAACAGGGATACGAGTTTAAAGGATTGCCTGTTATGGGGAGGAGCCAGGCTCCTCGTGTAACCCCTGGAGAGGAAGAACGTAAGAGGCCAAGGGCTTCTGGGTCAAAGCTGAGGGCCCAGTAGTAGTTGCTAAAGTTTCAGTGACACCACCTAGTCAAGTATGAATACCTGCATCCAGGCTTCTGTATCATCTCACCAGGTAGGATACTTTTTTTATAGGCAGTAAGAAAGTTCCAGGCCATTCTAGAAAGCAGGAGAATGGTTTCCTATCTCTTTACCTTTAGCCTCACCCTGTTAAAGAGTTTTTGTCAACCCCTAAACCAGAGAAAGCCAAGATTAGGGCTCTGATGATGCCCGGTATACACAGGCCCTGGATAAATATGTGCCTAACAGAGAAAGACAGTGGGACTCCCTGGCACTCCCTGAACTGCTTGCTTTGTCTTCCTTTAAGCTCTTGCAGGGACCTTGCCTTGAGAGGGTGGACCTGTCTAGCTCAGAGCCACAGGTGCCTTTTCCTAAGAATAGTCCAGAGAGGAGGGATGCAGGCACATGGCATCACCAGCAAGGGGCCTGGAAGAACTCTTCACACACCAGCAGCTTCCCTTCCTTACAGCCCCGTTCCCACGGACCCTCTTATCTCTGGCTAAAACCAAATTGCTTGTGGTGATCTGGGTCCTTTCCTGGGATTAGGGAAACTACTCAGAGGAACCGGGGCGATACTTGCTCAGCACACACTGGTTGAGAACCTAGTTTCCCTGCTTTCTTTTGTGCCCAGCTCTCCCCGTATTGTCTTAGTGAAGTGCAAGAGGTTTCCCTAGCATTTTCCCTTAGGGATTTCCCAGATCCTAAAGGAAGACAGTAAAGTTAGGCAGGAAGTGCCTTTTCAGGCAGAAACGTATCGTGGGAAACATTCAGACAGGACAGAATAGAGGCAGGGGGTGGAAAAGAGCGAGATGGGGAGAAGCTGTGTAAGGGAGTGGCCAGGGCTGCTGCTCTGGAGTCGGATCTGAATTAGGTCCCAGTTCTGGTGCTTTGTAGCCAGGGGATCCTGCACAGGATACTTGACCTCTCCTAGTCTCAACGTCACTCTCTAGAAAATGAGAATAAGAATAACGCAAACCACAAAGAGTTGCTACGAGGGTAGAGGAGACAGGGCAAGAAAAGCACCAAGCTCAGTGCCTGGCATGGAGTGAGTGCCCAGTGAACAGTCACTATTGACTCAAGTGAAGAGGAGAGCAAGAGGAAGGGATCTAGATGATGGAGTGCATCAGCCAAAACCCTGAGCAGACATGGAACTCATAGGGGGAAGGGTGAGAGTCAGCGGCTATGTAGCCAATGCACTGAAGGAGATGGAGCAAAGAGGTGAGAAAAGTTAAGATGAACCCGACAGACACTTACACAGGATGCACTGCTACACCCTGGGGAGAGTCTATTTCCATTCGATCCTAAAGTCTGATTCTGCCATCATGGGCTGCCCAGTGCTCAAAGGGGGCCTGAGGTGTGAAACGTAGGGGACAAAGGGCACCAGGTCCCAGGAGGTGTGATTGAACCAGATGTCACACAGGTGAGCGTCTATGTCTGTCACTGTTATTGGATTTAGAGCATTAAAAGAAGACCCCTTTCGGCCTTTGATCAGGTCTTGACAAGTTCCTGCTTTTTGCCCGAAGGATGGACATCCGTCGGATCAGCTTCGACACAGAGGACCTGTCCGACGATGTCATCC
>PVJN01028537.1:0-27125 GCA_004026805.1 Lasiurus borealis
AATTGGCTAATTTTTAAAAATATACCTTTGCCCCAGGATGTAATTTATTGATCTCCTTTGCCAGAGTAGTCAATATTAATTATATAGCACAACTTATAATTAAGTTAAAAGGGTTTTGGTATACTGGGAGGCATTTTAATATCTTGTAAAGAAAGTCTTGCAGGATTCCCCCCCCCCCACCCACTTATAGTAAAATTGATCTGGAAAATGCTTCCTTAATTTAAGTGGTAGAGGCTATTTCTCCATTATATCAGCTCTCCATATAAATATAAGGCCACATTTTGCTGTCATCTAATAGGGATGTTATGGTAGACAGAGACAGGCCTACTTATATTAAACACATTAAAAGGTTTGCCTTTATATCATCAGCTTTCATAGTAGAATAATGGAATAGACTTGGCACTTCTTAGGGACTTAATTGGACGATTTTAGCACAAAAGTTCTCTCTTGAATGTGTACCTTTGTGTACCCCTTTGGCATCTTGAAACGTTAGTAATTTCCATATTTATGTACCATATTTCTCCATTAACTATACTCTCTTGTATGACCCTTTCTAGTTGGCGTCCTGTTAATTTCTTCAGAAGAAAAACAAATCTTTAGGAGAAAAAATTCTTTACTTCCTTCTCCTTTTATCTTTATTACTAATTTGCCCCTACTTAGCATTGTAAATAGAATTATTAGTAGAACTTTTGAAACTTCCTTTATACTTTTCTCACTTCACATTTTTCTCTTCTTCCACCAGGAGTAACACTTTATTTCACATAGGTTTATATTGTGAAATAATGTATTTGCCCACTGACCTTTATATAATTGAAATCGTACTGCATGTATTATTTTCAACTTTGGTTTTGAGATTCATCCTTGTTAGTACATTTTAATCGTACATTACTTATTTTCACTATTGAACTTATTATTTTAATATAGCACAAATTATTTATATATTCCACTGTTAGTATTACTAGTCTTTTTCCAATTTTTGCTATTACAGGCAGTACTCCATAATTTTATTTTGTACTTGTTTTCTGTGTTATACATATACCAACTTTTCTCCAGGGAAACCATAAGTTGAAATACTGAGCCTCAACTTCACTAAGTAATGATATTCCCACTCCCTTACACCAACTCCCCACTCTAAAATACCCGCTTCTTTTCTGTTTACGTTTCCTCAGCAGTATATAAAAAGTCTTGTGCTCTGTATCCCTGCCAATCCCTGACATGGTCAGACTTTTTGTTTGTATTTTTCTATCTGAGAAGGCACTAAGTAGGATCACATTGTGGTCTTAGTGTTCATTTTCCTTATTGCTGTAAAATTTATATGGTTATTTGACGTTGTGTCTGCTGTACTGTAAAAATATGATTTTTGCCCGTATTCTATTAAATTGTCTTTTTAAAAAATTCATTTGTATATGCTGAATACTAAACTCACGAATTAATGTATATTGCAAACAATTTATAGCTTGTGACTTTATTGCAGATAGTTCCTAGATTGTGTGACTTTTCATTCTTTATACTTTCATTTGGGTTTTTTATTGTTGTTGTTTTTTGAAGTTCTAAGAAATATCTTTATTACAAGCATTTGACTTTTTACATACTTTGACAGGTTTTGTCAAGTTGTTTTTATTTACAGAATTTCTCTGTCTTCCTCAAACCTAATACTGTAAAGCTTTGGCATATAAGATAGATAAAATAGGGGCTGATCTGATGGGGATAGTATGCCTGGAGTACTACAGGGATTTCTTTGAGGCATTTAGGACTTTGGGATTTACCATTTCTTTAAGTTAAAATAGAATATTAAAACAAAAATTTAATAATATAGTAAATTATCTTTATTTCACAGAAAATGATCCCCATCTCCCATAGACACACACTAAGCTGATTGTTCAACTCCTTGCACTTTTTAAAAAAAATTATTGATTTGAGAGAGGGAGGGGAAAACATCAATTTTTAGAAAGAGAGAAAGAGAGAGAGAGAGAGAGAGAGAGAGAGAGAGAGATTGATTTGCTGCCCCACCTACTTATGTTTTCACTGGTTGATGGTTTGTATTTTGCCCTGACTGGAGATAGAACCTACAGTCTTGGCTTATGGGGAGGATGTTCTAACCAATTGAGCTACTTAGTCGAGGCCTCAACTCCTTGCACTTTCAACCTTAAGTTGTATAGTCAGGAACCAAAAATAAGTATGAAAGCATTCTGAACAGGTGACATAGCTTTATCTTTACTGCAAGCCGTTAGCTTTATAAAAAAGCCTTTAATTTGAACTTTATGGGCTTTAAAATTGTATAGAATTCCAATAGCTTTGGTTATCTTAATCGTTCAGCTGTCTTGTAATTAAGAACTACAAATTAGAGGTTCATTGATACAAGTTTCTTTGAGTATATAGAAGCAGATTTCACTCAGCGAATTTGAATGACTGCTCTGGGCCACATACTTGGTTAAGTCCCTTGGGACTAGGAAGAGACCTGAAGGCGTGAAGACATGCTCTGTTTTGCTAATCACACAGCTTAAATGGCTGAAGTAGAGAAGGAAGGGGAAGATAAGAGGTGAAATTAGACAGTGGCCATTAATGACAAGTTTTTTTTTTTCAATATAAGGAACTTGCACTTTATCTTACAGTCAAGGAGTCAGCAAACTACAGTCTCTTGCCACTGCATAAAGCGAGTTGTAATCTTTTTGCTGGTGGAAGAAGGTCTTGCCTTCAATTTGTAAAAATAAAAAAAGGCAACATCTGTGAAGAGCAGTAAAGTGGTGAGCACAATAAAAATGAGTTTTACCTGTATTGGGTTTAACCAGTTAACTGCCATGCGTCCAAAACAAAAACCACCCAGTTTGTCTCTATAGACGCCTATGGTGTACAAAGGGTTAAACAAGGTTTAGCAAGTTTCTTTCCTGATAGACTTAACCCAAACTTTCATTGCAGGAAGGCTTATTGTGAATGCCTGAGAGGAGAATATAGAGGGCAACATTTGGTGATGGTTTTGAAGAATGTGCCATTGCAATATAAGAATGAACATTTAGGTAGCCTTTGTCTGCTTTTCTGATGAAGTCTGGGTCAACTGGCATGCATTTTTATGGCAGATACCTTATGACACCTGTTATGAAGCAAACATATCAAGATGAATTGTAATGATTATATCAGTGCAAATTTAACGTTTGTAAAAATCTTATTTGTATTTATTTGGTGTTGGGAGTTTGGACATTTGTAAATGTAATAATGATTGATTGACACAAGGAAGGGCAGGATGAAGAGACCATCCTATGTAATAAAAGCCTAATAGACTAAGTGTCCGGTCCACCAGTTGGCCATTCAACCAACCAAAGCATAATATGCTAATGACATGCTAAGGCTGCTCAACTGTTTGCTATGACGTGCACTGACCACCAGGGGGAAAATGCTCCAACTGGTAGGTTAGCTTGCTGCTGGGGTCTGGCCGATTGGGACTGAGTGAGACAGGATGGACACTTTCTGGAGCCCTCCCATGGTTCCTCTCCCACATCCCTCCCCGGCCCGGATCATGCACCGGAGGGTCCCTTGGCCTGGCCTGCACCCTCTTGCAATCTGGGACCCCTAGGGGGATGTTGGAGAGCCAGTTTTGACCCATCCCAAATAACATGCCAAATTCGTGCACTGGGCCTCTAGTTTGAAATAAAAGTCTGTAAGTATATGGGGTTTGAACAAATGAGTTTAATTACAAGACCAGGTTTTTTTGCTTATCCCATCTCCATAGCACAGTCTTCTGCCAGCTTTCAGACTGTTCCTTTGGGGCCACAGATTAAACAGGTTGGAGGAATTTATACATATCTAATTTTAATACCACAAATCTTCTGTTGTTTACTATAGCCTTTTCCAAACTCATATTAATTTTTAAATTGAACTCAGATGAAAGTATTACAGGAACTTACTTTTAACAGAAGAATTAATTAAAGTACACTAAATGGAAAATCTGCCAGTGTTTAATGGAAATTAACCTCAGGTCAGATTTTTAATCTAGTTTTGTTTTATAACTGTGTCTCTTAATTAACTGTATAATTATATAATAATGCCAAGGTATCTACATTTATCAAACTCCTTTTATTTTTTGGTCACAGATATAATATATCCTGAAAACAAGGAGTATAATTATGAAATTAGGATAATTAAGAAAATAGCTAATTTTCTTTTGATTTATATTAACATTAATTTATTTTATCTTTGAACAGATGATGAATAAAGTATTTGGAGGCACTGTGCACAAAAAAAATGTTAGAGAAGATGGAGTCTTCAGTATTACCATGGATAACACATGCTCATTATTCAGGTATTACAGATATTTTTAGATGAATGAGAGTAGTAGTAGATTAAAGTTGTGATTGTTATGCTTCAAAATTGAAGACTGTAATTCACTATTGGCCAAAGGTGTAATTGTCATAGTATTTGTCTTCCAGTTGTGTGGCAAGACAGCAGAGGAGGTGGTGATGTTCACTAGGAATAAGGAAAGCACTTAGGATGTAATTTGAAGCACCTCTGTAGTCTTGGACACCCCCTTGGGATCGCATATTGTGATTCCAACATTTGTAGTTTTCCCTTTTCACTCTTTGATGTAGAGTGTGATTCTAAATATGTAAGCCAGATGTGGCAGATGGATACTGTTGTAAACTGTCCTGCATCTACCAAATGCATTTATATACCTTTCCCCACCACATTCTTGTTGTTACTTAGCAATCCACCTATTTGTTGGACTCATTTCTTAATATGTGCTTTGTTTCCCTCGTAACTTTATCTACATTGAGCATAACTGTAGCTGGTATGCTGTCTTTGTAATACAGTGAATTTATTAACTGATTTTATTGCTACAGGATATATTTAAAATTGGTGAATGAGCTATTCACTAGCTTCCTAGAATTATTTATCTCTGCTTTACTAAAAAAAGTAAATAAATAAATTGCCGAGTTTTCATTTAGTTTCTGAAAGACCAGAAAATTTAGTATTAGTCACTTGCTTTTTTGTTTTTTTCCATGTTTGGGGTTAAGCCCATTTTTTGACCTAGATTTAATATTCTTTTATTGGCTTTTTAAAATGATGGATGGAAAAAATTTGAATTCCAGCAGTGTTACAGGCTTATTTTTATTTTCCTGATCAAACTAGAATTTCTAAAGTAAAAGAAAAAACTTCCAGTTATAAGATGAATGAATTCTGGATATCTAATGTATAGCATGGTGACTACAGTTAAAACAATGTATTATAATAAGTGAAAGTTGCTAAGAGAGTAGATCTTAGTTTTCATCACACACACAAAAAATGGTAACTATGTGAAGTGATGGATGTGTTAACTAACCTTATGTGGTTATTTCACTGTATATATAATTATGCTGTGCACCTTAAATTTGCACGATGTTTAAGTTAATTATGTCTCAAAAAAGTGGAAAAAAAGTAATTAATCATGTCTTTAATTAGCATATTTATGTGTTATATTTTACTTTTTGTGTGTTTAGGGGACTTCAGAAGGAAGAAATTGTTTTGCTTACTCATGGAGATAGTGTAGATAAAGTAGCTGATGGATTCAAGGTTGTGGCACGTTCTGGGAACATCGTGGCAGGTGAAAATTCTAAAATTTAAAAAAATTTATCTTAGTAATCTAAAATATGTTCCTTGTGAGGTACTGTTTTTGGTTTTTCTTATTAAACGATAACTTAAATGTCATAGGATTAACCATTAATTTGTGAAGGGAATTTAGTATTAGAAGGCTTATCTAAAAGTCATTAGTTTGCTCTGAAATGCTTTTAAAAATGTTTATCCTAACAAGTTTTTCAGATATAAAACAGCAGTTATACTTTTATAGCTCAGGAAAAATTTGAGAACTGTCCATCTCTTTAGGGTGCTATATTTATAATTGCCTTTTTAAATGCCTTTCTTAGGTATCCATAGGCATGTATCTTGGATGGCTGCCAAACAGAATCTCTCTGAACCAGGGTTAGCAAACTGACTTCTGGGTCAAATCCAGCAAGTAGTCCTGTTTTTCTATGTGGAACTAAGAATGATTTTTACATCATTAAAGGGCTATAATAAAAGAAAGAGACTGTACATGTGTATTCCTAACATTTTTACTATCTAGCTCTCTATAGAAAGCTTGTCAACTCATAATCTGAAACTTTTTTTTTTTTTAAGAAATGGACTTGCTTTTCTGGCTGTTTGTTATCACTTGCTTACTTAATAACTGTAATGTAAACAAATTACCAGTAATTCTGGAAAAAAAAAAGTGGGTTAATTAATAATAAAGTTCTTTTTTTGTTTGAAATGCCATAATAAGAAAAAAGATTTGTCATGGCTAAAATGAATTGAATAAACTGCCCTCAGTTACTTAACAGGATAATATATTAGCAAAAGAATGATCAAGAATGGTTTTCATAGTGACATGTTTTAATTTCATGTAAAAGATCAGCAGTGGTAGGTGGCCTATATATTTTTATACATTCAACAAATATTTGAGTATCTGCTACATGCCATGCAGTTCTAGGTGCCAAGTAATGAACAAAATGGACAAAATATTTGTTTACTTTCTAGTGGAGGGGAGGGACAGACTATATGGACTGTATCGGTTGTTAGTGTTTATTAAATGCATTGAAAAAAATAGGTGAAGAAAGGAGTGGTGCAGAACATGTGTGATTAGGCTTGTTTTATTAGATATTCAGAGAAGGTATTTCTGTAAAATGGCATTGGACATGAAGGAGAAAAGTACAGACTCTTCTGGATATTGGGAGAAAGGAAAGAGCAGTACAAAGCTTCTGAGATGGGACTATGTTTGAGGAACAGCAAGGAGACTGGTTGGAGTGGAGTAAACATGGGGGGAGAGAGTTAGTAGTTGAGGCCAGAGAGGTTACTGGGGACCAGAACACAGGACCTTTGAGGCCATTATGAAACCATTTGCTTTACTCAGAGTGTGGTGGGGTTAAGGAGAGATGTGATCTAATTTCAGGATTATTGTGGCTATAATGAGGAGAAAAGACAAAGTCAAAAGGGCAAGCAGGGAGGCTCACTATAAATGGATGGTAGTAATCAGGAAAGGAGAGAATGGTGTAAGGTACAGGGTGGCAGAGTGGAAGTGGTAGACAGTAATTGGGTTCTCATAGAGATCTTGTGCATACTTTTTAGACTTATACTTAAGCATTTCATTTTTGTGGGTTTGTTTATTGTGTTTTAAATTTCAAACTCTATTTCTTCATCGCTGGTGTATAAGAAAGCAATGAACTTTTGATATTAACTTATATCCTACAGTGCTGCTCTAATCATCTATTATGCAGCAGTGTTTTTTGTTATTGATACTTTCAGGTTTTTGCATAGACCTGGGATGAGAATATGGTTTATTTTGGTAATCTCGCTGGCTTGAATGGCTGGAGTAGAGAATGAAAGGGAGATGAGAAGTAAAATTAGTTGGACAGTGGCCATTTAATGACCACTCTTAGTTTAATATGTGGGACTTGGACTTTGTCCTGTAGTCAAGGAATCAGCAAACTACAGCCTTCTGCCAAATGGGGCTCACTGCCTGTTTGTTTTTTAATTTAATAAATATTTATTGTTCAGATTATTATAATTGTTCCCCCCATAGCTCCCCTCCTCCAGTTCCCACCCCACCCTCTGTCCTTATAACCCCACTGTCCTCATCCATAGGTGTATGATTTTTATCCAGTCTCTTCCCCCATCCTCCACACCCCTTTCCTCCTGAGAATTGTCAGTTCACTCCCTTTCTATGCCCCTGATTCTATTATATTCACCAGTTAATTCTGTCATCAGATTTTTTATTCACTTGATTTTTAGATTCACTTGTTGATAGTTATATATTTGTTGTTCATAATTTTTATCTTTACCTTTGTCGTCTTCTTCCTCTTCTTAAAGAATACCTTTCAGCACTTCATATAATACTGGTTTGGTGTTGATGAACTCCTTTAGATTTTTATTATCTGTGAAGCTCTTTATCTGACCTTCAATTCTGAATGATAGCTTTGCTGGGTAGAGTATTCTTGGTTGTAGGTTCTTACTACTCATCACTTTGAATATTTCTTGCCACTCCCGTCTGGCCTGCATAGTTTCTGTTGAGAAATCAGCTGACAGTTGTATGGGTGCTCCCTTGTAGGTAACTGTTTTTCTCTTGCTGCTTTTAATATACTCTCTTTGTCTTTTGCTTTTGGCATTTTAATTATGATGTGTCTTGGTGTGGTCCTCTTTGGATTACTTTTGTTTGGGGTTCTTTACACTTCTTGGACTTGTAAGTCTATTTCTTTCACCAGGTGGGGGAAGTTTTTGGTCATTATTTTTTCAAATAAATTTTCAGTATCTTGCTCTCTCTTTTCTTCTGGCACCCCCATAATTCTTTATTTTTATTTTTATCTTATTGATTTTTTTACAGAGAGAAAGGGAGAGGAAGGGATAGAAAATCAGAAACATGGATGAGAGAGAAACATTGATCAACTGCCTCCTGCACACCCCTGACTGGGGATGTGCCCGCAGCCAAGGTAAATGCCCTTGACCGGAATCAAACCTGGGATCCCCCCAATCCACAGGCCGACACTCTATCCACTGAGCCAAACTAGTTTCGGTCCCCCAAATTCTGATGTTGGTACGCTTGAAGTTGTCCCAGAGGCTTCTTACACTATCTTCATGTTTTTGTATTCTTTTTTTCTTTTTTCTTTTCCAGTTGAGTGTTTTTTGCTTCTTTGTATTTCAAATCTTTGATTTGATTCTTGCTATCCTCTAGTCCAGTGGTTGACAAACTGTGGCTCGCGAGCCACATGTAACTCGTGAGCCGCGGTTTGCCACTCTGTTGACTAATGAGTTTGCCAACCACTGCCATATACCACCCTTTACCTCTTTGCACACAATATGCCACAATTGCCTAATCCTCACAGCTTCCAACTACACGGTAACATTTAGTTTAGTCCAGTGGTTGGCTAACTCATTAGTCAACAGAGCGGCAAACTGCGGCTCGCTGGTCACTACTCTAGTCTGCTGTTAGATATTTGTATAATATTTTTTATTTCAGAGAGTGTATGCTTAATTTCCAGTTGGTCCTTTTTCATATCCTTGAGGGTCTTGCTAAATTTATCGGCCTTTTCTAGAAAATTCTTGAAAAACCTTTATATCTAGTTGTTTGCTTTCCTCCATTTCTTTCGTTTGTGATCCGATTCTTTGTCTCTGCATTTTGGGTGCTTCCCCGAGTTTGTAGAGTAGCTTTGTATGCTAGGTGTCCTATAGGGCCCAGTGGCTCAGCCTCCCTAGTTACCTGATGTGGACACTCTTGGTGCATCCCTTTGGGGGGATGTGTGCACAGTCCTGTTGTAGTTAAGCCTTGATTGTTGTTGGTATCACTGGGAGGAATTGACCTCCAGGCCAACTGGCTGTGAGGATCAGCTGTGTCTATGCTGGGAGAACTTCTGTTCTGGAGACACCCTTATGGGAGAAGACTTACAAAAGCCTCTGTGCTCAGCTTGAATGGGACCACTGCCTTTTCTTTATAACCTGCAAGCTAAGAATGGTTTTTATGTTTCCAAATGGTTAGAAAAAAAATTTTAAAGAGGAATTCTATAATCTGAAAATTAAATGAAATTCAGATATCAGTGTTCATAGTGTTATTGGAACACAGCAGCATTCAATTCTTAAGGTATTGTCTGTTGATGCTTTTAGTTGCTTCAATAACAGTAAGGCCTGTAAAGGCTAAAAATACTTGGCTCAGGCCCTTTCTAGGAAAAATTTACCAAATCCTGCAGACATAAAATTCACAAAATTGTGGGATCCCCTGATGAATGGGTCCTTCTTGAGTTTTTAATCTCTCAGATTTGTTCTTGTTGAACCTCTAGCATTTCATCAGTTGTGCTCATGTTTCACACATCAGCAGTTTGCACCCATGGGTTTCTGCTATGTTAAGTTGTCATTCTCTGTAGTCAGTGTTGGTCTCTCCAAGGGCAGTAGTCAGTTTTTTACTTCTTGTTAGGACATAATGGCATCTTCCAGCTTTTTACATTCCAGACTGGAAACAGAACATAGACTGGATTCTGACATGTTTTGAAGGGAAAGGGTTTACTTTTGGGATTGCATGTGGGGTGGGGAAATGAGGGTAGGGCCAAGGTTAACTCCCGAAGTTTTCAGCCTGAGCAGCCAGAAGGATGGCATTTCTGTTTACCTAATGGGGAAGATTGCATAAGTTTGGATTTGCATATTTAATTAAAGATGCCTTACTAAAAATTGAAATGAAGTAGACAATTGTAAATATGAATCTGGACTGGAGTGGAAAGAATTGGGCTGGAGGTACAAATTTGGGAGTGTACCAACAAATTTGGGTAGAATTTAAAGTCATGAGATTGAGATCACTCAGAATGTACAGAGAAGAGATTTAAGGCTGAGTAGTAGGCAGTTTGCATGTGTGGAGAGGGCTAAGATGAAGAAGAACTAACAAAGGATTCAGAAGGAATGGACAATGAAATAATTAAGTGAATTGAGAAAGTGGTGTCTTTAAAGCCAAGCAAAGTAGTGTGAGGTACTTTGGCATAGAGCAGTGGTCGGAAAACTGTGGCTCGAGAGCCACATGCAGCTCTTTGGCCCCTTTAGTGTGGCTCTTCCACAAAATACGATGGCCTGGGAGAGTTTATTTTGAAGAAGTGGCGTTAGAAGTTTAAGTTTAAAAAATTGGGCTCTCAAAAGAAATTTCAATCGTTGTACTGTTGATATTTGGTTCTGTTGACTAATGAGTTTGCCAACCACTGGTATAAAGGCTTAATCACAAATAAAAACAGCAGCCTGTAATTATTGGAATCAAGAGTCTAGGTCAGTGATTGGCACATTCATTAGACAACAGAGTGGTAAACCATGGCTTGCGAGCCTCATGTGGCTTGAGAACTGCATTTTGCCGACCACTGGTAAAGTATAATGAGTATGAGTTTGGAAGTCTTGCAGGCCTGTTTTAACTACATAACTAACAAATGTGAGTTCAGGCAAGTTTCTTGATACCTTAGAACCATAAGTGGGTAATAAGTTCAGTTGTGAAATATGTAGTCTAACATCTGCTGCCCAGTAGGTAATCGGTAATTGTTAGAAGCACATTAGTCCGGTTAGTGAAGTTATATTTGTGGTTAATGGTACACTTGAAGTATTCTGTCTGGTCTAATGCATGAGATTCTTCTCAGGGAGATAATTGGTACCGGCACATTCTAAATGAAAGCCATGCAGGTCCAAGAACCAAAATTGAGTTATTACATTTAATAGTCAAGACATTGAAGTAATCTAGATAGAGAAGTGAGGTTACTATGAAATAATCTCTGTATGAATTATTTTATTATCACATAGTTCACTAATTGCTGCATAAGGAAAGATTTCTAAAAAGAAAGATCATGATAATAGAAATTTTATTATTTTTTTCTATTGCTAAAAATCCAGCTAATTCATACCAATTTTCACATTTATTGAGGAAGACATTGGAATTATTGTGAATGCTAGTGGAGTCTTTCCAGTATGAAAAAATTGTAATTTGTGATTATTTTTTCTGTAAAGGTATAGCAAATGAATCTAAAAAATTATATGGAGTACAGTTCCACCCTGAAGTTGGCCTTACAGAAAATGGTAAAGCAGTACTGAAGAACTTCCTCTATGATATAGCTGGGTGCAGTGGGACCTTTACTGTGCAGAACAGAGAACAGGAATGCATTCGAGAGATCAAAGAAAGAGTAGGCACATCCAAAGTTTTGGTAAGCAATTTACATCTGAAAGTCTACAAATCCTCTATCTAATAAAACAGTAATATGCGAATTGACCTTACCTCCGCCACATCCACAAGCCATGCCCACAAGTCATGCTCACAAGCCAATCAGGAGTGAATATGCAAATAAACCCAACCAAGATGGCTGCGGTCACAGAGAACAGGAGGGAAGTTTGGGTTTAACTTGGCAATGGAGGAAGCCAAGCTTTCCACACACCCTGGATGGCCCAGGCCTCCACTTAAGGCTACAAAGTTTCAATTGTAGAAGGTAAATAAATCCCAGATACCAAGGCCTCCACTTGGGTTGCCAGGGGGCGTGGCTGGCCTGCAAACCACCAAAGACCCCTTGCCCACACCACAAGGAAACCCCCACCCTGATCCGGGACACTCTTCAGGGCAAACCAGCTGGCCCCCACCCATGTACCAGGCCTCTATCCTACCTAATAAAAGAGTAATACCAAGTTTAACCATCACTCCAACACACAAGATGGCTGCCCCCATGTGGTCAAAGATTCTGCCCTCTTGTGGACACAAAATGGCAACCACAAGATGGCCAGCAGGGGAGGGCATTTGGGAGGGACCATGGCCAGCAGGGAGGGCAGTTGGGAGGGACCCAAGCCTTCCTATAAAGAGAGGGAAGTTGTGGGTGATCAGGGGAGGGCAGTTGGGAGGGGCCAGTCCTGCAGGGGAGAGCAATTGAGGGTGACCAGGCCTGGAGGGGAGGGCAGTTAGGGGCAAACAGGCTGGCAGGGGATTAGTTAGGGATTAATCAGGCTGGCAGGCAGAAGCAGTTATGGGCAATCAGAAAGGCAGGCAGGCAAGCAGTTGAGAGCCAGCAGTCCTGGATTGTGAGAGCGATGTTCTACTTTCCATTTAGGCCTGATTCTACCAGGATTGGTTCTAAATGGGCAGTCGCACATCCCTCAAGGGGTCCAGTTTGGAGAGGGTGCATGAATTTGGTGCACTGGGTCTCTAGTTGATGTTATAATATTGGAACTCAGAGCTGGCTTCCTCAACATTATAGCCCTTCAGTGTTGACTGGGTTCATACATTTTGTGAGATGCAGTTTCAGAGTGCTTTTTCAGTTACTCTACATTCCTTTGATAACAATGTCTTAGGTAATGATTGAAGCTGATAATTTTTATTTCTTTTTTGCTTATTTCAATCAATTTTATTTTTACGTTTCACCCTGTAGGTTTTACTCAGTGGCGGTGTAGACTCAACAGTTTGTACAGC
Source organism: Lasiurus borealis (assembly GCA_004026805.1). Taxonomy (NCBI): domain Eukaryota; kingdom Metazoa; phylum Chordata; class Mammalia; order Chiroptera; family Vespertilionidae; genus Lasiurus; species Lasiurus borealis. The sequence goes on from PVJN01028537.1 coordinate 12,953, forward strand.
TTTGCTGAATCGTGCTTTGAACCAAGATCAAATCATTGCTGTGCACATTGATAATGGCTTTATGAGAAAACGAGAAAGCCAGTCTGTAGAAGAGGCACTCAAAAAACTAGGAATTCAGGTCAAAGGTATTGATGACTCCCAGAAAAGTTAATTTGCATATCAGGACTTGTTTAATTAAATCTAGCCTATGGGTAAAGTAAGCACATTGTCTTAACCAAGTTCAGTTTTCTCAGTAATCTCAGGGTTGAAAATACTTATTTTTATTTTCATAATTATTCCTAGTTCAGGAGGGATCCCAGTATAAATTTTAAAACTGTTGCTTACTCCTAATGTTATATATAACTAAAAAACCTACCATTTTCCAAATGTCATCATTTTCTTCTCATTCTGTTTGTTTTTTTTTTAAGTTATCTTTTCCCATCCATAATATTATTTATGCATGAGAATACCCAAGCCTTCCTATAAGGTATATCTATACAGTTTATTTTACAAACAGGTTTATATGAAGAAGAGGACTGAAAAGTCTACACTTTTTTTTTTTAAGGGCCACTAATCAACTTCTTAGGCCATAACTGCATTTACATTTGTGGAAATCTTTTCTTAAAATGAAAACAAAACCCAACAAGATTAAATCAGTAGTTATAGTGAAATTATGTCAGTAGTTAATGATGCAAACCATATATATTACTGAATTATTTGAAATCATTGGCCAAAGATTGAATATAAAATGAAGATTTGCAATTAAATATGCTGTGAAGATGGATCTATTTATTTTTTCAAAGCTTCACTAAAATGACAGCATGGGCAATAAACAAGTGTAATGTCACAAGGACAAAGAGAAGGGAATATGGGGCTAATGGTTTTAACAAAATGTTGGAAGGTGGAAAGCAGATGGATAAAGCAGATTATCTCTAAGCTAATAAAGTTTAAACTTCCTGAACCTTTACAAGTCACACCTTTTCCAAAATCCTGGGAGGGACCCTAGTATTATTTTCAGATGGTCATGTATTTTTATGGAACTTGCAAAGTAAGAAATTTTAATAACAGTTAACTAAGTTAACATTCTTTTCTCTAACTTGACCCTTATTGGGCGGTGTGGGTATTTTGGGATTAGACTAAGAAAAAGTTGAGTAAGGTCTATTGCTAGTGGTGGGTCTTGCCTTCAATTTGTAAAAAAATCAACATCTGGAAGAAGCAATAAAGCAAAGCATAAAGCGAGGTATGCCTGTACATGTTTCATATAGTTCATGTTAGACACCTACGATTATTGCCTTGTGAATTTTTTAAATACTTAATTTGTCAATTCTATTCTTTTTTCATGTATTAACCCTCCTGGGGTTTTGTTATTGTTGGTTTGTTATTTTTATTGAATTCAGAGAGGAAGGGAGAGAGAAAGAGAAAGAAAAACATTAATGATGAGAATAATTGATTGGCTGCTCCTGCACACCCCCTACTGGGGACGAAGTTTGCAACCCAGGCAAGTGCCCTTGACCAGAATCAAACCTGGGACCCTTCAGTCCACAGGCTGATGCTGTATCCACTGAGCCATACCAGCTAGGACTCAATTCTATTTCTTGAAAGAGGCTTCCAAATTTAAAAAATTTTTAGCCCCACAAAAACTGCATTGTTCCTGGAAACTGAAATAGTAGAATGGAGGACTCCAAAACTTTTATGTGGGGATGAGGGGAGGAAGCCAGCCAACAAAAAGCAGGACTTCCGGGGAGGCTCAGGAATTGGAAGCATTGACTTCCTGTGGTCCCTGGTTCTCTGGGTGAGCCTAACATGGGTTGGTTGGGAATCTGGGAAGCAGATTCTTTTCCTTATCATGGGAACAAACTGCTCTTGTCCCTCCCCATCACAGGACTGGGTTCATTCTCTATTGAGAGGCTAAACAGGAGAGGCTTTGAACTTCAACAAATTAATAATGCCAGACATAGTTGAAAGTGAAAGTAAGATTTTACCTTAAAAACAGGATTAAGTAGAAATGTATGTACTGAATAATGACTCACCCCACCACTACTGTGGATGGGCAGGAGATTGGAGGTGTCTTCTCTGGAGTAAAGAACTGAAAAGACCCACAAATTTACTGTTGGTCGCCCAATGAAAAAGCAAGCTGCTTTGTCATCTTACAGTGAAGCCCACCAGTTCTTATTACCAAACTGGAGGCACAGTGCACAGATTCATGCACTGGTGGGGTCCCTCAGCCTGGCCTGTGTCCTCTCGCAATCTGGAACCCCTCGGGGGATGCCGTATACAGGGTAGCAGGCAGCCAGAAAGAAGCCTGAGCCCAGACCAGGTGCTGTGCCCCTCCTGCTCATCCCTGCCCTACTGAGCCTGCCGCCACCGCCACAGCTCGGTAGTGCTGCCATGGAGATGGGAGAGGCTCATGCCACTGCAGCTGTGCTTGCCAGCCATGATCCCGACGTCTGGCACCCAGCAGTCAGCTGAGCAGCACTCCCACTGGGGGAGCTCATTGACCATCAGGAGGCAGCTCCTGTGTTGAGCGTCTGCCCTCTGGTGGTCACTGTGCATCATAGTGACTGTTCAATCACTTAGGCTTTTATATGTATAGACTAGAGGCCTGGTGCACAGATTCATACACTGGTGGGGTCCCTCGGCATGGCCTGCAGGGACTGGGCCGAAACCAGCAAGCCAATGCCGCCTACCACTCGTGTCTGCTGCAGCCTTGCGCCTAGTCAGTCCTGATCAGGAGAGGCAAGCTGTGAGCTCTGTATCTGGCACCCATCAGTCAGCTGAGCGATGCTCCCTCTGAGGGAGTGTACTAACCACCAGGGGACAGCTCCTGTGTTGAGTGTCTTCCCCCTCATGGTCAGTGTGCATTGTAGCAACTGGTTGAGCGGTCTTTCGGTTACTTAGGCTTTTATATATATATATATATAGATAGATAGATAGAGATCTTGGTTTTTGACTGTCTTGTTCTTAAATATAAAGGGACAGTCAAGAATCACTAAATGTATGTTCATAAACATCAGTTTCTCAAGAGACTAGTCCATGTAGTTCTGAGAACTTTGATCACTGTAACATGAACTGTTGCTTTTAATTTCCTTGGGACCATGATTTCCTGCCATCACTTTTGCTTGTTGTTCTGGTGACGCACTGAGTAGGGGAAAAACAAACAGCATAATTTATGCTATCATGAGCCTAGATCATTAAATATCACAGGATTCACAAAACAAAATTAATGAGTGCTTCTGTCCAGATTTCATTAATCATGGTTTATTGATTGTTCTGGAATATGGGAGATCAAAGGACCCAGCTTGGTTTTCTTTCTGTAGTTTGGTTTGTTAGTATGATATTTAAAAATCTTTTTAAAAAGATTAAAATATGTTTCTGCTCCATCGCCCAGTGATAAATGCTGCTCATTCTTTCTACAATGGAACAACAACTCTACCAATATCTGATGAAGATAGAACTCCACGAAAAAGAATCAGCAAAACGTTAAATATGACAACAAGTCCTGAGGAGAAAAGAAAAATCATTGGGGATACTTTTGTTAAGGTACCTTTTTAATATCCTCAATGTGCAGTGTTTTAAATGGGAATTTTAGTATTTGTTTTTTCTTGCCATTATATCAAATGACCAAATTTGTTGACTAATTTTTATTTTATTTTTGGATATGAGTTTTACTGTATATTACTATTATATAGACCAAACTATTTTATATTTTAAAAACATGTATACTTATGTTTTGCTATTTATTTAACTGTTTTAAGAATAGGTATTTTCAGTTAATGTTAGACTTTCAGTATTTCAGTGACTGGTTTTTAACTTTTGAATGGGGGGAATGTTTGCATACCTTTTTGAATCATGTTAAAGCATGTTCTTTAAAGAACATACATTGTTAAAGGAGATTATTTTGGGAGTTGGTAGATTTTATCCTTCAATATTGCACAAGGACTTTGAGAGATTTAGCTGAAGGTATAATATTTTGCTGTCTTTTTAAAAGAATCATTCTTACTCCTGTTGGGTATAGATTGCCAATGAAGTAATTGGAGAAATGAACCTGAAACCTGAGGAGGTTTTCCTTGCCCAAGGTACTTTACGGCCTGATCTAATTGAAAGTGCATCCCTTGTTGCAAGTGGCAAAGCTGAACTCATCAAAACCCATCACAATGACACAGAGCTTATCAGGAAGTTGAGAGAAGAGGTAGGTAAAAACTTGAGCAAACTTTCCCATAAAGCCTTCTTTCCTCTCCCCTTAACCATTTTTAAGTGTACAATTCAGTAGTGTTAGGTGTATTTGCATGATTGTGAAACAGATTTCTATAATTTTTCATGTTGCAAAATTGAAATGCTCTATATCTATTGAACAACAGATACAGTTTTCTCCCTTTCCCCAACCCCTGATAACCACCATTCTACTTTCTGTTTCAGTGAATTTCACTACTTCAGGTAGCTAATATAAGTAAAATCATTTTGTGGCTAGGTTATTACTCTTACCATAGGTCCTCAAGGTTAATCCATGTGAAGATGTTCTTTCTAAGACTGAATAATAGTCTGTTGTATGTATATATGCATTTTGTTTATCCATCTATCTGTCAGCAGACATTTTGGTTACTTCCACTTTTGCCTACTGTAAATTATACTATGAATCTGGATTTGCACATATCTCTTGTAGACCCTGATTTCAATTCTTTTGGATATATACCAAAAAATGTGATTGCTAGATCATGTAGTTATATATATATATATATATATATACACATTTTAAATATGGTTCATTGATATTTTTTTGAAGAACAAAAAAAGAGAGGGAGAGGGAGAGAGAAACGTCGATCAGCTGCTCTCCTGCATGCTCCCAAGTGAGGATTGAGCCTGCAACCTAGGCATGTGCCCTGACTGGGAATCAAACTCGTGAACTCTTGGTGCATCAGACATTGGTCAACCAACTGAGCCACTCTGTGTGGGCAAGATCATGTAGTTGTATTTTTAATATTTTGAGACTTTCTTCATGTTTTCATAGTGGTTACACCCTCTTACATTCCCATCAACAGTACCAAGAGTTCAAATTTCTGTACACCTTGCCAGCATTTGTTATTTTCTGTTGTTTTGATAATGGCTGTGAATTATGTCTCTTTATTTTGTACATCTTAGTGTGTAGTGGTAACTCATTGTGATTTTGATTTGTATTTCCCTAATAGCTTATGTTGCTAAATACCTTTTCATGTTTATTGGCTATTTGTGTATCTTCTTTGGCGAAATACCAATTCAGATACTTTGCCCCTTTTTAAATTGGTTTATTTATCTTTTCATTGAATTGTTCTTTATATATTCTAGTTACCAGTCTTTTCTAAGATACATGACTTGCCATCTGTGTTGTCCTTTCACTTTCTTGATGGCATCATTTGGAGAGTTTTATTTTGAAATTCTAGTATATATTTAATTTTCCTTGTATTCTAACGAAAACTATATCAGAGGTAGGGAAAGATTTGCTTTAATTCATTTATATTTAAAAGGGTTATACTTAAAATGTGTTTCAAAGAGAAATTAGGTCACTGAAATGTTTAGTGACTATAAGCATACAAGAGGAAATGAAGTTTTAAAAACTGATTTTTAAATCTGAGGTAAAAGACAATAGGGAAAGCCAATAATGTATTACCCTTTGTTTCCATGTGATTTTGGTTACTAATCTGTGCTAATTGTTTTTCCCCCCATATAGGGAAAAGTAATAGAACCTCTGAAAGACTTTCATAAAGATGAAGTCAGAGTGTTAGGCAGAGAACTTGGGCTTCCAGAAGAGTTAGTTTCCAGGCATCCATTTCCAGGTAAAATTAAAATTGAATTGTTTGATTTGTTCTTAGACCTTCATGTTGAAGAAAAATCAATTCAGACAATTTTGAAATAATATATGTTATCAAGGAAAATGTAACTTGAGGGAAAGAAAAAGGTATGTAGGAAATAAACATTTTTTTAGTGTATAGTGTATATACTTCGTTTTATTAAATAGTTATTTTTCATTATATTTATACTGAAATATTATACCATACCAAAATTATATGATGATATATCATTTTACCATCAGATGAGAAAACCAAGGCATAGAGATATTTTAATGACATTGCTACACAATTATTGGTGTCAGAACTGGGATTTGCATATTCTTTCTCTGATACCATGATGGAAGATAGGGTTAAAACTTGGTTCCCTGAAATCACTGTGCCATGGCTCATTTATCTGAATGGCTGAACCCACTTCTTTGCACAGGTCATATGTAACTAATTTATGAACAAATTAAAGAATACTCAGATGAAGTAGTTATTTTGTCATATAGAAAAACAGAGGTGATATTTGTTTAAAGTTGGGATTGAGAACCTTGTTTTTTTTAAATGAGTTCTTGAATTTGGGCAAGTTTTGTACTTCAGTTTCTAGCTCTTAGCATTTGATGATAAGTTGAAAAAATGGTTTAATGAAATTTAAAAAAGCAATAGTTCACATTTCTTGAGTGCTGGTATGTGCTAGGCATTTTGCTACATATTTTACAAATACTGTTTTATTTGATCCTCAAAATAAAAACTATTTGCAATGGTGATATATCAATTATATAAAAAATAATACATTTTCCAGTCAGTAAAACTAGAATAAAAACCTTGAAGTGGCACTTGGATATTAATTTTTGGAAGGGTTTTATATTTTGGGATTAATGATATTTTTATATTAAAATTTCAAAATAATTTTTAAATTATTACTCTTCACTCTAGGTCCTGGCCTGGCAATTAGAGTAATATGTGCTGAAGAACCTTACATTTGTAAGGACTTCCCTGAAACCAACAACATTTTGAAAATAGTAGCTGATTTCTCTGCAAGTGTTAAAAAGGTAATTACATTGGATTTATATATTACTAGAAACCTAGTGCATGAAAATCATGCACTTGGGGGGAGTCCCTTAGCCCAGCCTGCGCCCTCTCACAGTCCGAGAGCCCTCAGGGGATGTCTGACTGGTAAGGAGGTGGGAGAAGGCTCCTGCTGCTGCACTTGCCAGCCATGAGCCTGGCTTCTGGCTGAGTGGCTCTTCCCCTGTGGGAGTGCACTGACCACCAGGGGCAGCTCCTGCGTTGAGCCTCTGCCCCCTGGTGGTCAGTGTGCGTTAACAGCAACCAGTTATTCTGCTGTTCAGTGATTTGTGAATTAGCCTTTTATTATATGGGATGGGAGTTTTAAACAGACACAACTAATCAGTACAAGGAATTGAATGGATTCTTGTTGTACTCCAGAATTTACAGTGGTTTTATTAGGGTTTCATTATTTGAAAATTCAGAGTAATGTAACTTTTGGAATGACTATGAAGAAAATATTCTACATAAACACTTAAAATGCGGACTCCTATTTTCAGTTAGAATACCCTGAATCCTTAAAAATGCTAGAAATGAAAAGGTGTTTTAATTAATTAATTAATATAGTTTTGCTTTGTTGTTGCCCCCCCACCCCCAAGTTTTCATTTATTTATTTATTTATTTATTCATTCATTCATTCATTCATTCATTCTTTATTACATAGTAGAGGCCTGGTGCATGAAATTCAAGCATGGTTAGGTTCCCTAAGCCTGGCCTGCAATCAGGGTTGATCTGGAGGGCGACCGGCAGGGTGATTGGGGTCCCCCATCCCACCCATCTTGGCTTGGCAATGGCCTGCTTGCTGATCCCATCCCCAGCCACCATCACTGGTCACCTCTCTCTATGGGGTGACCAGCAGATTGATCAGGGGACCCCGCTTGCACCAGCCTTACCTGGCCTGGTACCGCCTGCTCGCCGGCCCCGGGTCCCCCCCCCCCTTCTTCACTGCTGCTGCTTGGGACCTGAGGGCTGGGGGCAGCTCCTACTCTGAGCGTCTGCCCCTTAGTGATCAGTGAGCATCATATTGACCAGTTGTTCTGCTGTTCCATCTATTTGCATATTCGAGTTTTAGATAGATACATATAGATAGATGTCTCCTTTTCCCCTCATTAACCCTTCCCCGGCCACTCGTACTCCCAAGGACAAGCCTCCACCCCAAGGTCCCTAATATGCATGCGTACAAGTCCTTTGCTTGATCTCTTCCCTCTGAGGTTTGATGGTCTATTTGGTCGGTGTTTCTTTGTCTCTGGATCTATTTTTGTTCATTATATTCCACAAATGAGATCATGTGATATTTATCTTTCTCTTAGCATAATGCTCTCAAGGCCCATCCATGTTGTTGTAAATGGTAAAAGTTTCATCTTTTTTTATAGCTGCATAGTATTCCATTGTGTAGATGTACCACCTTTTTTTAATCCACTCATCTGCTAATGGGCATTTAGGCTGTTTCCAAATCTTAGTTATTGTAAATTGTGCTGCTATGAACATAAAGGGTGCATCTATCCTTTCTGAATGGTTTCTGTTTTCTTGGGATGTATTTCTAGATGTGGAATTATTGGGTTGAAAGGGAGTTCCATTTGTAACTTTTTAAGGAAACTTAATACTCTTTTCACAGTGGCTGCACCAGTCTGCATTCCCACCAGCAGTGTATGAGGGTTCTTTTTTCTCCACATCCTCGCCAGCACTTGTCATTTATTGATTTGTTGATGATAGCCATTCTAACAGGTTGAGATGGTACCTCATTGTTTTGATTTTGCATCTCTTAGATGATTAGTGACTTTGAGCATATATTCATGTGTCTTTTGACCTTTCATATGTCCTCTTTCGAAAAGTACCTATTTGGATCCTTTGCCCATTTTTTTATTGGATTGTTTATCTTCCTTTTGTTAAGTTCTATGAGTTCTCTGTAAATTCTGGAGATTAAACCCTATCAGAGATAACATTGGCAAATATGTTCTCCCATTGGGCATTTTTGTTGTTTTGTTGACGGTTTCTTTTGCTGTGCAGAAGTTTTTTATTTTGATTCTCCATTTATTTCTTACAAGGTGTTTTAAAATACTCTATATGTGTTATAAGAAAACAAGGGGAATTATTTCAGCTCCAGATTGAGAATAAATGGAAAAGTCTTCAGTCCATTTGTAGTTTTGGTGCCTAAATTCATAACCTGTGTTGTGTGAAAACCTGCAAGCTGAGAATTCAATTCCTATTTAAAGTGGACCCTGGTTGGTAGTGCTTCACGTGTTAGGCAAGAAATAATGTAAATTAATTTACTCTTTGGAATATCTTCAATCAGGCTTCAAAGAATTTCCATAGATACAGTTCTAGCAAATATGAGCTTACAATAAAAAAATTACAAAATATGTATAGAAATAAGGCTTTATGAATGAGAGCTAGTGGAAATTAGCAGTTTCAAATACTGGAATTGGCAGGTAATATAAAGTACATAAAATTAAAAGAAGCAATATATAATAAGAATAAGGTATATGATATGAGTACAAAAAATGACTGGGCAGTTTCAAAAAAGTTAAATTGTAGAAATGAAAATAATAGCTGAAATTAAACCGCTATAGAAAGATGTTAAGAAATTATCCAGAAATCAGAACAATGGATAGAATTTAAGATAGAACGAAAAGGTCAACTTTAACATATTTTCAAAAGGAGCTAATATTTCTCCACACTGGTTGAAACCATGCCTCAGATTCAGGAGAACGTAACACATCGCTATCAGGATAAATCAAAAAAATTTGATACTGAGTTGGCATACCTAGCAAAACTGCATCCTGCCAAAGACAAAGCAGCTACAGAGGAAAGGTTATTTTACTCTACAAAGGAAACACTATTATACAGAAAGCAGTAGTAAAAGCAAGAAGACTTCAAAGTCCCAAGAGAAAATAATGGTCAACAATAGTGAACAGATACGCTGTCTTCTAAAAGTAGGGCAAAATAAAGACATTTTCAGATAAACACAGTTTACTACACACACCCCTTGGTTATTTATTAGAATCATCTGGGGGGCTTTTTTTATGTTCTTATTAATTTTAGAAATCTGGACTGGCTGCCTCCTGCTATATGCCCCCTATGGGGATCCAGCTGGAAACCTGGGCATGTGCCTTGACCTGGAATCAAATCCTGTTGACCTTTTGTTGTATGGAACAACACTCAACCAACTGAGCTACACCAGCCAGGGTTGGGGAGCTTTTGAAGGATACTTTGCTTGGACCCTTTCTTCCTAGAATTTTTTATTTAATCCAAGATGGAACCTGATTATACCAAGTAATTTGAGTATACAGCAAAGCTTCAGAACCACTGTTATTTTAATTTAATTAATTTATTTTATTACTTTATTTTTTTATTTTTTGAGAACCATTGTTTTAAAGGGCTGACTTTAGGAGAAGCAAAAGAATCTTTTTCTGATATGCAAGAAAAAAATGGTAAACAAAAAAAGGTAAAGAAAATGGTAAACAAAGAAAAGAAAATGGTAACATTCGAGCAAACATGGAATGTATAATAAAAATAATGACCTATAATTATTGATGTTTATTTTTAAAATATTACAATAATATGTATTTAAAATAACACGTAAACTACGAGAGGATTGATTGGAGTTAAAGCATTTAAAGATGTTTCCATTGTTTGCCAAGTGGTTAGAGACATTCTCTTGTTAACATTTAAGGAGAACTCTAAAAGAATAAAAACAGGGTTAGGGTTTATACCACATAGCACATACAAGTCAAAGAGAAATGCCCACTAGGATCTATTGCTATAAACCAGTAAGTGTATATATCTAAGATAGTAATAGATACTAAAAGAGTGAGTACCTTATTTCTTAAAACCTTAAGAAATACCTGCATGTGTTTTTTCAGCCACATACACTATTACAAAGAGTCAAAGCCTGCACAACAGAAGAGGACCAGGAGAAGCTGATGCAAATTACAAGTCTGCATTCCCTGAACGCCTTCCTGCTGCCAATTAAAACTGTAGGTGTGCAGGTGAGTTGTGTGAATTCACTGCCCTGTGACATAACTTTCTGCAGATATTCTTCTCACTATTGTTCAAATAGGAATGATTTAGGAAAATGAAATATGAAAATAGGTAAAAAGGTAATGTTTTAAATAATATTTATAGAGTGAACAAGGTTTTATCAGGCTGAAATCTTGTAGTTTTGGAACATCTGTAACCAAAAGTAAAAATTCGAAGAATGACTTGCTATAGGGTTTGCTTGCTTGCTTCTGCCTTGAAGGATAGTCACCAAGAGGTCATGTTCTCATTTATCCTTCTTGGTATGAAATATTTGTTTTAGAAGTCTTTAATTGCAAGAAGGCCTCCTGATGAATGTTATACACCACTTAGGTCTTGTTCTCAAATTGTGTATTTCTTAAACTATGCTCTATTTCTTCTACATCTTCTCTCTTTTAGCTTTGATAATGTACAAATGACATTTGTGTATTTATAGTTCTATCTTTCCAATTGTAAAAGCATGTGAGGATCATATAATTTTTACTTTCATAATGCTATTCATAATCCTATACAATCCTATATAATAAAAACCTAATATGCTAAGTGTCCGGTTGTCTGGTGGTCCATTCAACCAATCAAAGTGTAATATACTAAGATATGCTAAGGCTGCTCAGCTGCTCACTATGATATTTCACTGACCACCATGGGAGCAGAAGCTCTGACTGTGGTAGGTTAACTTGCTGCTGCGGCCAACTGATCAGTACTGAGTGCACATGCCCTAGAACCCTCCCATGGTCCCTCCCCTGCTGGCCAACTTCCAGCATCCCTCCTCGGCCCAGTCGTGCACTGGTGGGGTCCCTTAGGTTGGCCTGTGCCCTCTCACAATCTGGGATCCCTCAGGGGATGTAGTAGTGTACAAAGTGTCAGGTGGCCAGAGAGGAGCCTGAGCCTGGGCCAGGCACCGTGCCACTCTCGTTCATTTTGGCCTCACTGTGCCTGTCACTGCCGCAGCTTGGTAGCACCGCCACGGAGGTGGGAGAGGCTCATGCCACTGCAGCTGTGCTTGCCAGCCGTGAGCCTGGTGTCTGGCACCCAGCACTCAGCTGAGTAGTGCTCCCCCTATGGGAGCGCACTGACCATCAAGGGGCAGCTCCTGCATTGAGCGTCTGCCCCCTGGTGGTCAGTACACATCATAGCAACTGGTTGTTCCGCAGTTTTTCTGCCTTTCTATCGATTTGCATATGAGGGTTTTATTATATAGGATATGATTTTTATCTTTTTAATATATATCTATAGATACTATATTTTATTGATTTCAGAGAGGAAGAGAGAGATAGAAACATTAAGGATGAAAGAGAATCATTGATCGGTTGCCTCCTGCACACCCCCTACTGGGGATCGAGCTGCAACCCAGGCATATGCCCTTAACCAGAAGCAAACCTAGATTCCTTCAGTCTGCAGGCTGATGCTCTATCCACTTAGCCAAACCAGGTAGGGCAAATTAGCTCTCAAATTAGCTTTCACGTAGTCTAAATTCTAATTTTTTTAGAATACTGGTTATTAGGGTAGTTTGATGACTCTTTAAAAATTGCTCTTTAGCCCTGACTGGTTTGGATCAGTGGATAGAGTGTTGGCCTGTGGACTCAAGGGTCCCAGGTTCGATTCCAGTCAAGGGCATGTACCTTGGTTGCAGGCACATCCCCAGTGGGGAATGTTGCAGGAAACAGCTGATTGATGTTTCTAACTCTATCCCTCTCCCTTCCTCTCTGTAAAAAAATCAATAAAATATATTTTTAAAAAAATTGATCTTTAGTGTAATTTGATTTTTTAAAAAAGAAAATTACTTGGATTAAACAGGACAAAGAAAAAGGAAATTATTATCAGTTTTATTCACTTGTTTTTAATAATTTTTTAAGCTCATTTTTTAAAATAATATATTTTTGTTGATTTTTCACAGAGAGGAAGAGAGATGGATAGAAAGTTAGAAACATCAATGAGAGAGAGACATCGATCAGCCGCCTCCTGCACGCCCCCTATTGGAGATGTGCCCGCAACCAATGTATATGCCCTTGACTGGAATCGAACCTGGGACCTTTCAGTCCGCAGGCCAACGCTCTATCCACTGAGCCAAACCGATTTTGGCTGGGGATCTATTCTTATTCAACAAATTATATTAATCGTTATATTCCACATATGAGTGAGATCATGTGATATTTATCTTTCTCCAACTAGCTTATTTCACTTAGCATAATGCTCTCTAGTTCCATCTATGCTGTTGCAAATGGTAAAAGTTCCATCTTTTTTATAGTGGTATAATATTCCATTGTGTAGCTGTACCAGTTTTTTAATGCACTCCTCTGCAAAACCATTAAAATTATTGAATGCATTTTTACTTTCAGGGTGATTGTCGTTCCTACAGTTATGTGTGTGGAATCTCCAGTAAAGATGATCCTGACTGGGAATCTCTTATTTTCCTGGCGAGGCTTATACCTCGCATGTGTCACAACATTAACAGGTATGTTTTACAGTGGGAGCAGGGGATAAGGTGTAATAGAAGGATAAATAGTTGTTGTTGTTTTTTTAAATATGTTTTTATTGACTCCTCGAGAGAGAGGAAGGAAGAGGGATAGAGAGATAAAAACATCAATGAGAGAGAAATATCGGTCAGCTGCTTCCTGCACTCCCCAAACTGGGTTTCGAGCCCAAAACCTGGTTATGTGTGCCATGATTGGGAATCAAACTAGTTACCTCTAAGTTCATGGGTTGACCCTCAAACACAGTCACACCAACTGGGCAAGGTGTTTTTTTGAAGGTCCAAAAGGCTCAAGTGTAGATACAGATATATCTACTTAGGTCACAATTGAGCATATATTTAATATCTTGTGTTTTGTTTCTTCAGCACAATGCATTTATCTGCTTTAGAAAAGGCAGTTTTAAGTCATGTCTTCCAAATTAGCAATTTACATTACCTATTTTAGTTAACATGTTTTATTCCAAAGGATTGAAAAAAGTATCTGAAGGCTATAGAATTACAAGTAGGGACTTAGTTAATTTAATAATAATATCAGGAAATCAAAGAAAAGAAATAGGCGTATACCAGATATTATTAAAATAACTACATGTTCATAATTTTTTGGCTTTTACCTCTTTCTTCTTCCTCTTCTAGAAGAGTACCTTTCAGCATTTCATATAATACTGGTTTGGAGTTGATGAACTCCTTTAGCTTTTTCTTATCTGTGAAGCTCTTTATCTGCCCTTCAATTCTGAATGTTAGCCTTGCTGGATAGATTATTCTTGGTTGTAGGTTCTTGCTATTCATCACGTTGAATATTTCTTGCCACTCCCGTCTGGCCTGCATGGTTTCT
>PVJN01028538.1:0-14608 GCA_004026805.1 Lasiurus borealis
CTCCTCCTCCTCCTCCTCCTCCTCCTCCTCCTCTTCCTCCTTGTCCTCCTCCTCTCCCTGGATGTTTGTTGTCAGAAGCCACTCAGCAGTTGTGGGCTCCTCTGTTGTTTCCCCATTGTCCAGGTTTCCAGGGGCACTGGGAAGCCGGAAGTCCCCAGCTTTTCTTGGGGTGACCACATCCTCTTCCCTCAGGGGAGTGTCATTGCTGGGCTTGGCGATGTGACTCATGCCTGGTGGAGGAGAAGGTTCTGGTCTCTCCCTGTGCTTCCCGCCCCCTAGGCACCTGCACCATGGCCCTGGGAAGAGCCACCAGCGTGGAGTCCCCATGCCTGCGCCACACCCTCCTGGGCCAGGGTACAGTCTGGCCGCCCTCCCGCATTCGCCACGAAGTTTGTACCATGGGCTGCAGACTTTCCTCTTCCAATGGAGTTGATGTCTTTGCCTCTGTTTTTAGTTTTGTTTTAAAAATGGATCTCTCAGGCCCTCACCTCTCCTGGAGATTGCCTCGATTAACACACATTCCCCCTCGGCGGGCACACGAGGGCTGAGCCGGGTCCTGATGGAATTACCCGGCTGAGCCACGCCCTGCACCCTGGAAACCAGTCGGGGCGAGTCCTGGACCTCCGGTGGGTGCCCTGCCCTCCAAGCAGCCATGCTGAAGGGGCCTGCGTGTCTCTTCCCTCACCGGTTACTGTGGAGACATGAGGTCCAGGGAGGCAAGTCATGGCTCAGGACTCCCGTTCACCATCCTGAGTCTTCACAAGGGGGCTGTACGACTCCATCTGACAGATGAGAAAACTGGGGCTCAGAGAGGACAGCTGGCTGGACTCATGTCGTGGAAATAGTGGGTGGCAGAGGCAGGCCTGGGTTGTGGTCCCCCACCCCCCCGTACCCGGCCCTCAGAATGAGCCCAGCTTCCAGGTAGAGACGAGGTCCTTTCCGGCACTGAAGGACCTAGTGGTACCTCCCTCTCCCCCACTAGGCGTTCAGCTGGCTTTCTCCGAACTCCAGGTCTTGGAAGGACTGCCCAGTGCCTTCCTGCCCCTGGTCTCCTGCAGTGATTCCTCCCCATCCTCCAGCGGCAGCTGAGGGACCCCCTGCAAGTCCCCTTACTCCCCCGACAGCAGGGCTCAGGGCTCATCTTCCTGGGCCCTGGCCTGGGTCACCGCGCTGATGGCCCCCAGGGCACCCACTGGGTCTGTCTCCCATTGCTCTTGTTCCAGCCCTGCCCCTCCCGCTGGGACTCAGGGCTGAGACGTTAGCCCCGTGGATGAATCCATGTCTGCCTGCCGGACGCCAAACCAGGGCATCTTTGCAGCCTGCCGCAGCTGGCGAGCTCCTGTGGTTCTCGTACCTTCCTCCACCCTCTTTCTGACATGGCTTCCACAATCTCATACCACCTTGGCCTGGAGCCACCGCCAACCATCAGCTCAGAGAAGCATCCTGCCCAGCGGCGCGATCTTGTAGGCAACGCTACCCCCTGGTGGCAACTCTCCGCGCTGCAGCCCTCTCCCGGCCTGTGGCTCCCAAACCACTGCAGGGGGCTGGCCTGTAACCCCATGTGGCCAGCATAGCTGTGGTGTTCCCAAGGCCTGAATTTAACGTGTTTATTCTGACGGCTGCTCGCGTTGCCCCGAGACTCCCGGGGGCCGTGCTCCCTCCAAATCTGTTCCCAGGAAAGCCCCAGAGCCCATGGTCCTTCCTCGCCCTGGTGATGGCGCTTCCATGGCACAGAATGGAGGGGTGCTCGCATTGGCCCTTGGAAACCAGGGACACTTGTTCTGGTTCCGAGACAGAGCCTGGGTTGAGCCGGTGACCACAGCCACCAGGGTGCTGCCCGCTGCTCTGTGCTGGGGGCAGGCAGGGGCTGGCAGGACCCTGTGCCCTCGCCGCTGGGGGGTGCCGCGTGCCTGAGGGGTCAGTGTTGAGCCCACACTCTCTTGGAACCCGGCAAGGGGGGGGCGGTCAACGAACTCAGATCGTGGGAGCCCTGGGGATGGGCTGTGCAGCCAGAACTTTCTGGCCCCGGCCTGGGGGTGGGGCCCAAGGACGAAGGCTCCTCACAAGCTCGGAGGCGGTGGTGAAGGCCAGGCTTTGAGTGTCGGGGTCTAAGTGACATTTCACATCTGCGGTTTCGGCCGGTGTGCAGACACACCTGGCTGCAGACAGGCTCTGCCCTCTCTCCCTTCGCCTTCAAATAAAAAATAACCATGGCCAACATGCTAGCCGTCCAGGGTGAATGAATCCATTACACCGTATGTTCCGGCGGATAAGACGACTTTTTAATCCAGGAAAACCTTCTCAAAAGTCGGGGGTCATCTTATACGCCGGGTGTTGTCTTATAGAGCGAGCATACCCCAAACTCTGTATTTTAACTGGAAAAGTTGAGGGTCGTCTTATATGCCGGAAAATACGGTACCTACTTTTTTTCTCAGATTGGCAAGAATGTGTATCTTTTTTGGCATGCCACAGGATTTTAGTAATGAGTTTATGTGCGCCAAGAGATGAACAAGGTCGAAAATCGCTGCCTGCCAATCAGCACCGCCAAACGCAAGCTGATTTTCCTTCAGCTTTCAGCGAACCCTGAAACCCAAAGGGAACACTCCTTTCGTTAGCAGATTCTGGGTGTTGGTGTTTGGGGAGGGCTGTCAACATCTCGGGTTGGGCGTGGGGTCTTGGCTCCGTGCTGGTCCCCTGGGGACTGGGCCAGCCTCTCCCCTCCCCAACCCAGCCCAGCCTTGCGTTCTAAGAGTGTTCCCGGCCTCCGTCTCATGTAGACCAAACCTTATCTGTCAGACCGTTTAGAGCATCCTAAGGCCGCGACCCTTTAATACAGCTCCTCATGTGGTGGTGACCCCCAACCATAAAATTATTTTTATTGCTACTTCATAACTGTCATTTTGCAACTGTTATTATGAATCGCATCTGTGTTTTCCAATGGTCTTAGGCGACCCCTGTGAAAGTGTTGTTTGATTCCCAAAGGGGTTGCGACCCACAGGTTGAGAACCGCTGGTTTAGAGAGATGGTGTCAAGCAGCTCCATGGATCTGTTTGGACCTGACACGTTCGGGAGGCTGTGGGTTGGCTCTGGGAGGTGCCCGGGTCCTGGCATCTTACCTCACGCTGACCCGCCGGCGTTTGGAACCAGGCCCGGCGTCTGATGGGCACCAGGTATTCGCCGTCCGCTGGGCAATGCACACGCTGCCCAGGGACTCGGTCACCTCTCCGGCCTGTGAGGTGGCTGCTCGGTTTTCTCCAAACAGAACCACAGGCCCAGAGAAGGTCTGCACCCGAGTGCGTATCCGTGAGCAACCCGGACCGTCCTGGCTCCGCCCTGAGCCCGGGCTCTCTAGCATTGGAAACAACGGACGTGTGAACAGTCAGGGCAGCAAGACACGCAGAGGCCGAGGCGGTGGAGACGCGTTCTCGCCGCTGCTGAGTCGGTTAAAAGGCCCGGCCCCGGGCTCCCTGCCTGTCCTCTGTGACCGGGGCCCACACTGGACTCTGACACTGACCCGGAAGCAGGTTTCCGGCCGCGCCCGGTGCTAGTCGCGTGTCACAGAAGCGCCCGCCCGGCTCCTCATTCCCACGCTGGGGGCATGCGGTGTGGGAGGGGGCGGGGCCTCTCGGTGTCGGGGCAGCAAGATGGGAGGCTGGTGGCCACAACTGGAAACACGCTTCCTGCTCCAGGCACAGAACACACACGTTTCCCCACGGGGAGGTCCGATGGCAGCCCGACAGTAACAAACCGCTTTATCCTTTACGGACAAATAAGAGAGAGGATGTGCTTTCATTGAGTTTATTGAACTTTTCACCCAGCTGAACGGAAATAGCACATGGATCCTGACACTGAGAGACACAGCACTAACACTGGACAGCCCGCCGCCTGCACCTGCCCGGACATGGCCACTCCCGCCTGCGGCTGCCGAGGGCCCGGCACCCCTCCCGGCTATGGCACCTCACGGCAACGGTCCCCCCCAGGTCCTCCGGGAGGCGGCCAAGGGCATCCCGGTCCGTTTGTTCTGTTATAAACCGCGCTCACACAGAGGACATAGAGGCGGGGAGCCGGAGCCCGGAATAACGGTAAAAAGACACGGCTCCACGGCTCCATCCCTTTCAGGACGGCGCCTGACAACGGCAGCCCACCAGCCTCTGCCAAAGTGAGGTGCCGGGGGCTCCCCGAGAGCGGCCGCCGGGCGTGGGGGGGCCTCCGGGCTGGGGCTCGGGAAGAGCACCCCGCAAGCACCTCCGAGAGCCCGCCTCGCGTCTCAGGCTTTTACCACTTTGTCAGGAGCAGCAGCTATGGCAGCGCGCACACACACACACACACACACACACACAAAACACAGACACACACACAAAATATACACAACACACACACACATACACAAAACACACACACACACACACAGAACACAGACACACACACAAAATATACACAACACACACACACACACACACACACACACACACACACACACACACACGCCGGGCCGGATTGTGGTGGGGACCTCTTTTGCTTCAAAGGGTTTAAGACGGAAAAATGGAGGACATTTTGGAGGCAGGAAGGAAGGCCCACCCAGCCCTCGGAGAAGAGAGGACACACACGAGGTACACCCTGTTTCTTATGGGAATTCAGCCGTCACATGACCTGTCACATGACCCGTCACACGGCCTGTCACATGGCCAGGAGATCTGCCAGCACTGGTCCCAAGTTTTCCCCACAGACACATCTCTGAGTTACAATGAAATCAATACACGCAGGGCACACCGCCTTACACGGATGCACTGGGAACACATCTCTGCGGCATGAGCTACTTTAAACGTGAAACCCCTGCAGGGATGGGAACAGCGGTCCCCGGAGCCTCATGTTCAAACAGGGCCGACGCCATACACAGCCTCCGAGCACCATCACTCAGCCGCCGATTCACACACCCACCACGTCTGGTCCTCCCGGAGCCGAGGAGATCGACAAGGACAAGACAAAAGCCGTAGGGCCGGCCCTGCGCCCTCACCCCTACACCCTGCCGCGCGGACCCCACTGTCCCGTCACGCCGCACCAGGACCGAACCCGCTTCCTGCGCTGGTGTGTGCACACGTCCGTTATCCGAGTGCCTGCTGTGAGTCACGGGCTAGCAAGCCAACGGGTCAGACGTGTCCGTGAGAACGTAGAACAGAAGCCACTGAGGGGTCGACCAGAAATGTCCGGCCCCAGGGAGGGAGCAGCCGGAGCCCAGGGCGCCCGCCACGCGTGTCCGTTCCACAACTCAGGGTGTGTGCGTCTTCCGATCACCGCCGCCGGCCCTGCCGGGAACGGGCGGGATGAGAGGCAGCATTTCACCGACGCCCTTTACGACGCCAGTTCCCGGAGCATCTGCTGGGCCCGCAGCAATTCTGGACGCGCGGGGTGAGGGCTGGACTGCTGCCTTGGAGGAGACAAGGACCGTAACGGCGACGGGGAGGCCCTTCTGTCCACTGTCCCGTGACTCGGCTGTGAGAGCGGCTGACGCGACAGGCCGGCGCGGGTCTCGGCGGCGCGGTGCCGGGGCGGGGGCCGGGCGGCGGGCTGGGCG
The DNA here is from genome assembly GCA_004026805.1 of Lasiurus borealis. Lineage (NCBI taxonomy): Eukaryota > Metazoa > Chordata > Mammalia > Chiroptera > Vespertilionidae > Lasiurus > Lasiurus borealis. The sequence continues at coordinate 5,573 of PVJN01028538.1, forward strand.
GCGTCCCCCCGTATCACAGGCCCTTGTTGAAGTACACGCGGCGCAGCTCAGGGTGGCTCTCCCGCAGCCTGGCCTGCAGCTCGGCCTCCAGGCTGGTCACGGCCATGGAACTGGGGAGGGAGGGAGGGAGGACAGGGTTACGGGGGCCGAGGTGGGGCCGTGGCTTCCACCCCAAGGGCTGAGAATGGGGGTGGGGGGTCACGGACAGAGAGGATGGACGGGGGAAGGGTGGCATTCTCTGTCTGGTGGTGGCACCTGAGGAAGGCGGTCTGGAGCCCAGCCCCCCAGCCAGAGCCTCCTCTGCAGCCTCGAGTGTGCGGGCCTGGAGCCAGGACATGCCCTGCGGACACAGCCCAGAGCAGAGGCCGCAGCCCTCAGGCCCTGTCCACGAGGCGGAACCGCGGCTCCGGGCCCCCGCGCCAGGTCCGGAGGCGGCGAGAGGCCCAGGTCCAGGTGTAGCGGAACCACCTGTGGATCCAGCGCTCACACCCACGGCAGCCAGGGACACAGGCGCGCCAGAGGCTCTTAAGGCAGAAAACGAGCGGGAAGGAGGGAAGCGCACACACGACCCCGGAGCTAAGCGCGTGCCATTGCTGGTCCCGGGGTGCACCCAAAACGCCCGGTGTCTGTATCACACACGCACGTGCCCGCGGACGGCACGGCAGGAGCCTCGTTTACGTTTTCATAAAAGCATGAACCTCCCACAAAAGAGGGAGCCTTTTCCAGGGGGGGAGCGGGAGCAGGCAGAGCCAGGTTTGAAATGTAGCCGATGTGCGTCTGCCTTCTGCCCCCAGCGGTTCCTTTGAGAGACCGTGGCTTCCTGCGTCTGCGCGAGCCTCTCCTTTCCCACCAGTGAAAGGGAACGACGGCCCGTGGTGTGAAGGACACACCTGTGACTCAGGATGGGTCTGGCTTGTCGGGTGAAGACTGAGGATCGTCCCAAAGAAGAACACATACGTACCTTTTCTGAGGGAAGAGGGCACAGCACAGAGGCGTAGCAAACACCAAACTGAAAAAAAAAGAAAAAAGAGGCAAATCAGAGCACTTGGAAATAATCAATTTCTCAGGCTATTCCTCGTTTACTTTTCCAACAATCCGCTTTCTCTCTCTTTTTTTTTTTAAATATATTTTATTGATTTTTTACAGAGAGGAGGGAGAGGGATAAAAAGTCAGAAACATCAATGAGAGAGAGACATCGATCAGCCGCCTCCTGCACGCCCCCCACTGGGGATGTGCCCGCAAGCAAGGTACATGCCCCCCGACCGGAATTGAACCCGGGACCTTTCAGTCCGCAGGCCGACGCTCTATCCACTGAGCCAAACTGGTCTCGGCCCCTTTCTCTCTTTTGAGCCTCAAAAACCATGTTCTGTTTGTATCATTTTATTATACCAGTGACTGCCAAAATAATTTAAAAAAAAAAATCAAAGAGATACCAAGAGTTTAAAAAGACTCATGCAAATAGTCCCACACGTGGTAAGTCCCTAAAGACAGCTGGCTTCCAGCTCATTATCGGGACGTAAGTCCTGGGGTTCAGGGACGTCCTCATTTTCGGGGTCCCACGTTACCCCCCTCTCCCTCCTCCCCGTTCGTGTGCTGCCCGGGGACCTGTGAAGAGAAGTGAGTGACCTCGGAGGAACGCCACTCACCAGAAGCCAACCAGCCCGACCTGAATGGGCGCGCTCATCCACGGGAACCGCTGTGACGAGAAACAAATGGTTTTGGGGACTTTCCGCCCGGGCTCCTAGAGACCCCCCTTCTGCCCGCGGACCGGGAGGGACCCCACGGTTACCCGGCCCGGGTGCACTGCGACTGGTGTAACCAGGGGAACCCTGCCACCCGCGTGCTAGTCCTGACTTCCGGTGCCTCCCGCCTGTCAGCACACGCATGTGCGGACGCCACGGCTCCTCGTTCTCCCCCATGCACGTCTGATCGGAAAGGTGCTGCCGTTTACGACCCTCCGCCTGCTGGCGGGGAGGCAGGCAGAGCCAGCCCTCCAAGCTTCGGGGTTCCTGTCCCTTCCGAAGGCACGTGGTGACGTATCAACCACCCAGGCCGGGCCCCTGCCCCAAAGGCACCCCCTCCTCCCCGTGTCTCTCCTCTCCTGGCCTCCGCTGCTGTCAGTAGGTTAGAGCGGTGGCTGGCAGCAAACTCTTTGCCAGTCACTGCTCTTTCAATGGCAACGAATGGGTGGTCCATCCTTCGGAGAGCGAGCGCCATTAGGTTTTTAGTTTGCAAAAGGGGCAGCAAAATGCACGCTACACACAGTGATGAGGAGATGGACGGTCCCGTGACTGAGGCCACGGAAAGAGCTGCATGCGACCCCGTGGCGAGCTGGTTGTCATGGCACCAGCCGGCGGGAGCTCAGAGGCAGCACAAGTGGTGAGAGGGCGTGACCCCAGAGCTGGTGCGCGAGGCGGACCCTGGTCCCTGAGGCCTCGTCTGGTGAAGGAGGATGCTGCCCAGGTGAACGGGAGGGAGGGAGGGAGGGAGGATGGACGGGAGAGGGAGGGAGAGGTGGTCACGAGGAGACCGGTCCCAGAGCCCCACCCGCAGGCCAGCAGGGAAGGAGCAGCTGGGTCTCGCAACCTCACAGGGGGACGCGGAACATGCGACCGAGGGTGAGGGTGGCCCTCTGGTTCCCTTCGTGCCTTGGAGCGTCCCCGGGAGCAGCCCCCAGGCCCTGGTCCCCAGCCCAGAAGGCCCTGGAGGCCCCCGAGAAGCAGGGATGACTGAGCAGGATGGGCCCCCGTCTGACGGAAGTTTTCATGAGATGGAAACCCTGTCCTCGGCCTTCTGCGCTGGCCACAGACTCGGTGACGGAGGGAGATGCCGTGGAGGAGGGACTTGGGCCCGCGGAGCCTGGGCCTCAGCCCACTCCTTCCCGGTGGCTCCTGTCTCTGCCCCGGCTGACCTGTCACCCCGGGTCGTGCCCAGCACAGGCGAGCGCTCTGTGGGAGGGCTCTGGGTAAGGAGGGATCCCGAAGACTGGAGGACTGAGACACAGCCTGAGGCCTGCCGCCCCTGACTGCTCCAGCCCCACCTGCAGGCATCCCTGCTTCTCCACCGGCCTCCGGAGACTTCCAGGCTGGGGACCAGGGTCTGGGGACACTCCAAGGCACGAAGGAGGGCTTCTCCTGGGGCCACTCCAAGAAACAAAGGGAACTCGAGAGCCACCCGACACTCCCCGGCACGTTCCGTGTCCACATGGAAGACTGAGGGGTACCGTTTGTCCACACCCCACAGCTCCCAGAAAGGGCAGGAGCGGGCGCGGACCTGGGCACCTTTTCTCACGAGGGCTTGGTGCGTCAGGGTGACGGCCGGGGTGTGTCGGTCAGAGGAGGGCGGTGACGGATGAATGGGTTATTCTCTTCCAAGAAAAGAAACCCGGGGCAATGCACTGTTCCGTGAAGCTGCCTCCAATCCCTTCCCCTTTCCGATAATTTCTGATAGAGAGAGACGTGGGCAGCAGCTTTCATGCGCGGGAGCTTTTTCAAATACCGGAGACCAGAAATGAAATGTTCTGGAACCATCTCTCCATTTACCGAAGTGCCCGAGGGCCCTGGCCTTCAAACTCTCGGCTCGGGGTGTGTGCGTGTGGGCTGGTGGGAATGGAAGGACGGGGACAAGCAGAGCCCGCTCACCTTCAGAAAGGCCTTCTTCTCCAGGGTGTTCATGATGAACGGGGGGATGGCTGCAAGGAAGGGATGGGAGATACTTAACGCCCAGCTCCTGTCTGTTTTCCGCTCACTCCCCCAACCATGTGACAAAAGGCTATGTCCCCCCCCCCCCCTCAGCCTTTTCCCCGCAGGGGGAGCTCTCTGCTGTAGGGCAGTTCCGCTTCTAGGATTTGGAAAAATAGCGTAATGCTCCCTTCCAGCCAGGAAGCGCCGTAATCTGGAGGAGAACTTGACATTTAACTTTAAATATGAACAGCGCCAACATCAGGAGTGTCTGCCTCCTGGACCAATAAAACAAAGGCGCCGTGGCGGGGGCGGGGCAGAGAATAAAGACTCAGCTGTGAGCCAGGCACATGCCCTGTGGGGCCCGGGAGTTACCCCATCTCTGAGCCAAAGCTTCTGATGTTCTCACCTGTGGAGGAGCCGACCCCAGGGAGTGATGTGTTTGGTTCACTGATGCACAACCTTGTTCAGTCTGTGTGTGTGGAATGGATGGGTGGGTAGGTGGGCGGATGGGTGGGTGGATGGATGGATGGGTAGGTGGATGGATGGATAGATGAATGGATGGGTGAATGGGTGAATGGATGGGTGGATAGGTGATGGATGGGTGGGGTGGATGGATGGGTGGTTGAATGGATGGATGGATGGGTGAATGGATGGGTGGATGGATGGATAGTTGATGGATGGATGGATGGGTGGATGGGTGGATGAATGGATGGGTGGATGGATAGGTGAATGGGTGGATGGATGGGTAGATAGGTGAATGGATGGGTGGGTGGATGGATGGATAGATGAATGGATGGGTGGATGGATGGATAGGTGAATGGATGGGTGGATGGATGGATAATGGATAGGTGGGTGGGTGGATGGATGGGTAAATGGGTGGATAGGTGAATGGATGGATGGGTGGATATGTGAATGGGTGGATGGATAGGTGGGTGGGTGGGTGAATGGATGGGTGGATGGACAGGTGGGTGTATGGGTAGATGGATGGGTGAGTGTATGGGTGGAGTGGATGGATGGGTGCAGTCATACTGACCCATGCCAGGCGCCGCCATGAGGATCCTGGAGACGACCACTTGGGCGATGGCTTGCTGCGCAGCCTGGGCCGACTCACCCAGGCGGGTGCCGTTCTCGTCTGTGATGGGAATGCCGACTTTGAGTTCCCTGCAGAGCAGAACGCACGCCGGGTGTTCACAGGAGCCTTCGTGCTGGGAGTTCAAGTCCCCACTTCATCCCACCCCCCACCCGAGCGTCATTTTGGCACAACCAAGTCTCTTTACATCCTACGAACCAGTTTCATCCTCCTGCAACAGGCACCAAAGTAAAATAACCGTCTCTTTGTAATAAAAAAGGAGCAGCAATTTTAATGAAAGTCCGCCTCTCAGGGTGACACGCTAACTTAGAGTAAGGGTGATTCTTACGCTGATGTGCACGTCTGAGACTTTCCAAATGAGAGGGAGACCTGACAGGGGCCTGCTCCGAGGGACTGAGGACCCAGGAGTCACCGGCAGATGGCGCTAAGGGGTATTTGTAACACACACACATACGTGTATATATATAAAAGCCTAAGTGACTGAATGGCTGATGACCAGCCAACCACCCTTTATGATGTGCACTAGCCAGCAGGCGACAGATGCTCTATGCACAGGATCGGGCTCCCTCCTGTCCAGATGGGGCCTGCTACCCTTACAGCTCCTGCCCTTCCTTACCCTGTTCCTCATTATCCATCCCAAAGTGTTTCTTCTTCTTTCTTTTCTAAATTGAAAAAAAAAAATCTTCCAAAGATCAAGATTAAAATTATTTTAAACTCCAAAAGAAAATTCCAGGGAAAGCAGGTCCAGTTTGAGAACAAATTTTCTGTGTGTACACCTTCTCTGCCTGCCCTGGCACCGCTAGGTGTCAGTCTGAGGTAATGCTGTGAGACTCTGTGACACAGAAAGGGCATTCTAACCTCCTGAGAGCCTGTCCCAGGAACTAGCAGCTCAGCGGCTGGGCCTGTTCATTAGCGGACCCACCCTCACTTCCAACTCCGGAGTATTCTGACGCAAATCCCCAACCTCAGACGACTTTATCTGTAAACTAGAGGCCCAGTGCACGGATTGGTACACCAGTGCGGTCCCTCGGCCTGGCCTGCACCATCTCACAATCTGGGAGCCCTTGGGGGATGTCAGAGAGCAGGTTTTAGCCCGATCCTTGCAGGCCCCATCCGGACAGGAGGAAGCCTCATCCTGTGCATCGAGCATCTGTCCCCTGCTGGCTGGTGCACATCATAAAGGCTGGTTGGCTGGTCATCAGCCATTCGGTCACTTAAGCTTTTATATATACAGTGGTACCTCGAGATACGAGTGCCCTAACATACGAGATTTTTGAGATACGAGCCGTCGAGCGAGCGATTTTTGCTTTGAAATACGAGTAACATTTGAGTAGGAGTAATCACGCGGATCGGCCCGCTACACCAGTTTACCGCGACTCGAGCGTCTCATAGTTTCCCACGCCTCCAGGTTATGGAACGAATTAAACTCGTATCTCAAGGTACCACTGTATATACGTGTGTGTGTGTGTGTGTGTGTGTGTGTGTGTGTGTATCGATGTTAAAATAGTTTTTGAAAGTTTCAACGGCGTGAATTCTTATGAGAATCTTGCTACCACGGCGAGCACAGCGCGTTTCTGGAAACGCGGGCACTGACCTCTGCCGCATCAGCGGGATGTTGATGCAGTTCGCGGCAGCCACGGCGGCAAAGGGCACGAAGCGTCCCACGAGTGGCGACACGTGCTGTGGGGAGAGACCGGAAGGCGTGACCTCGCTTTCCCTGGGTTCCCGGCGGCAGTGCTGACGCTTCCTGGAAACGACTGGCAATGCCGTCCCGGGCCCAGAATCTCCCGACCGGTTCCTGGTGGCAGTTTTATGTTTCTAGCTGGGCGCATGAGACCTCTGAGGCGTTTGGGCAGCTTAGTGTGGAGGGGCACCGAGTCCCAACCCCTTGGGGTCAGGTGTAGGCTCGCCCCCTCTCCAAAGGCGCGGCATGAGGTCCTCGGCCCGCACAGCCGCCGGAGGGTGAGCACATGAACTTAGCACCGCGTCCGGCACAGACCAGGGTTTTGCCTGTGGGTGACAGCCCTTCCCAAGGACGCTGTCATTCAAACATGCAGTCGCACCCATGCTGGTGTGGCTCAGTGGATAGAGCGTCGGTCTGCGGACTGAAGGGTCCTGGGTTCAATTCCGGTCAAGGGCATGTACCTTGGTTATGGGCACATCCCCAGTAGGGGGTGTGCAGGAGGCAGCTAATCAATGTTTCTCTCTCATCGATGTTTCTAACTCTCCCTTTCCCTTCCTCTCTGTAAAAAATCAATAAAATATATTAAAAAACAAAAACAATTATGCAGTCACACCTAAGCTGGTATGGCTCAGTGGATAGAGCGTCGGCCTGTGGACTGAAGGGTCCCGGGTTCGATGCTGGTCAAGGACACATGCCCGGGTTGCGGGCTTGATCCCCTGTAGGGAGTGTGCGGGAGACAGCCAGTCAATGATTCTCTCTCATCACTGATGTCCCTATCTATCTCTCCCTGTCCCTTCCTTTGAAATCTATACAAATATCTTTAACACACACACACACACACACACACACACACACACACACACAGCATGCAGTGGAAGAGAATGACCAGAATAAGAAAGTCGAAGGGACTCGGACTATTCTGAGAAACAGCGGCGTGCCGGGGCCAGGCCGGTGAGGAGCCATCACGAAGCTTCCCCGTGGAGTCAAGACCCGCGCACCTTGGTCAGTGCGTTGAGTCCTAGAGCCGTGGCCACCGCGCCCGTCGTCGCAGACACGTAGGCCGTTCCCAGCTCCCTGCGGAGAGAGAGAACAGCGCACACTGACGGTGACGGTCAGGATCCGGTCCTCTGAGGAAGGAACTGGTGGGGACCGGGAACGGGTATGGCAAGAGTGGAGAGTCCCTAACACAGCTGAGTACCCCTGCAGGTGGAGTGACCCGGAGAAAGGGCAGCGGACCCATAAACAGGGTTCCACACGTGGGACCTGACACCACCCGGACACGGACATGGATGGAGATGGGGCGGGAAGGAAGGGGCGTGTGAGGGCGCTGGACACGGAAGTGTGGGAGCACGCGGTGCTCTCCGTGTCGGTGGCACACCCACCGAGCTAAACTAAACTAACTTTTCCAGATACCAATCCACACACAGAAAGGAATGTGCAACGCTGATCCCAGATGGCATCATAGGGTCTACAACTTCAAAAAGCCTCATCTCTGAAATCAGTTCGCCCCAAGCATCCTGTCCTGTCTGGAAATACATTTTATTTTAGCTCCCAGGTTGGGGGCGAGGCACTGGGACATCGCTGCTGGTTGCCCATGACGATGGCAGAAGAACCCAGACGAACACGCCATTTAGAGCGATAAAACCACACACTGGCATGTGGGACGAGCCACGCGAAACGCTCTGCCTGGCTGTCGAGCTGGCCTGTCTAGAACTTTCCTCAGGAGGCACCACTTCAACCCCGATCACATTTTCCCCGGCTCCATCGATGATGGATGCACAAGACCCCTCAGGTGTAAAAGCCGCCCGTGACCTTGCAGAGGTCAGCCCCACAGTGGGCGCCGGCAGGCTGTCCGCACGCACGGGGCAGACGGGGTGCGGCGTGGGGTTCAGCCAGGCCAGCCTGAGCGGCCCCGTGTTCTGGGGACCAGAGCCTGAGGGTGGGGGAGACCCAGCTTCCCAGGCGCCGCTCTGGCACGAGGAATGTCTGCGAATCAGGCCGTGAGCACGTGTCTTGGCGGGACGGGTGGGAAAGGGCCACTGGTGAGAGCACGTTCCATAAAGGGCTTCCTGACTAGGAGAGGGCAGCGCCCCCCAACCCCCGTGACGAGCGTGGGGGGGGGGGAGGCAGCGGTGCGCGGGCTTACTGGACGGTGAGGGGGGCGTCTCCGCTCCGGTTGGTGTAGTTGACCACGGCGTTGAAGGACTGGTTGACCCACTGCCAGAACAGCACGGCCGGCGTGGTCCTGAAACGGAGCGCGCGTCACACCGCCACCCGCGCCGGGGGCCTGGCCGTTTGCGGGGCAGGAAATCCGAACCCCAGTGACGGGAGGACCTGGCGTAGGACCTTTATCAACTGCCCCTCAGTTTCCTCAGTCACTGCCAGGCCCTTCTCCTGGGAGAAGAAGCCATTTGTAGGCTCCGTGGTCCTGACTCCTCCCACCTGCAGGTGCGCCCTCACTGTGTGCCTGCATCTCCACCTCCTCCTCCTCCTCCTTCACTTCCACCTCCTCTTCTTCCACCATCTCCAACTCCTCTTTCTCTTCCCCCACCTCCACCTTCACCCCCACCTCCTCCTCC
>PVJN01028538.1:14708-27224 GCA_004026805.1 Lasiurus borealis
CTCCTCCTCCTCCTTCACCTCCACCTCCTCTTCCTCCACCATCTCCAACTCCTCTTTCTCTTCCCCCACCTCCACCTCCACCCCCACCTCCACTCCCTCCTCCACCTCTACCTCTACCTCCATCTCCACCTCCTCCTCCTCCTCCACTTGCATCGATGTAGGGATGGAGGAGAGAGAACCTACATAGACACTCTTTTACTTTCTCCCTCCACTCATTTTCCTGCGGGTCTAAGCTTTAGGCCAGTGGTCGGCAAACCGCGGCTCGCGGCTCACAAGCCACACGCAGCTCTTTGGCCCCTTGAGTGTTCCAACGCCACTTCTTCAAAACAGACTCGCCCAGGCCGAAAACCGGCTTCTGCGCACGGGCCACCAAATTTCCATCGCACTGTACGTGCGCGCCCGCACGTGGCATTTTGTGGAAGAGCCACACTCAAGGGGCCAAAGAGCTGCGTGTGGCTCTTGAGCTGTGGTTTGCCGACCACTGCTTTTAGGGAGAAGCTCAGCTTCCCTGTGACGGGAAGTCGTTAGTTTTAATGCCGTCCCGGGCCAGCGCTGACCTGTAAAACGTCATCATGCAGCCCGTGATGGTCATGTTCATGGGGACCTGCGCCGACATCCGCCCAATCAGCACCATCTTCTCGCCGGTGTCGGGGTGGAAGGCGGAGTCGTAGATGTACTTGGCTCTCCACAGCTCGTTCTCAGTGAGGCCCGGGGGGACGACTCCTTGCCTGGGAACAACACACAGCACGACAGCCGCTCACCTCCGACGCCTCCCCCCGGCTCGGACAGGCGGCGGGGGCGCCCCGGTTACACGTCCCCCCGGACCGAGCGCCACAGCCTCACAGACGCAGAGGCCTCACCAGCACCAAGGACGTGGCACCTCACAGGAACCTCCCGCCCCCACGCAGCTCCAATTTTCCCATATTTGGAAAAACCAAAACATGCCCACTGAAATATTCTTTGTTTTGAATGACATGTTTAAAATATATTTTATTGGTTTTTTGCAGAGAAGAAGGGAGAGGGATAGAGAGCTAGAAACATCAATGAGAGACATCGATCAGCTGCCTCTTGCACGCCCCCTACTGGGGATGTGCCCGCCATCAGGATACATGCCCCCGACTGGAATCGAACCTGGGACTTTTCAGTCTGCAGGCCGACGCTCTATCCACTGAGCCAAACCGGTTTTGGCTTGAATGACATATTAAAAAACATACGTTGAACTTTGCAAACTCTAAAATATTATTTAGCCACCGGGACAAAAGCTGTGGCAGTCAAGAATGTTAGTTCACAGAAAACTGTGGTCCATCTACACAATGGAATTCTACGCTGCCACAAAAAAAGAAGGGATTCTTATCATTTGCAGCAACCTGGATGGAACTGGAGAGCATGATGCTCAGTGACATAAGCCAATCAATAAAAGAAAAATACAACATGACCTCACTCATGTAAGAATAATAAAGAACAGTATAAACAGATGAACACAAAGATAGCTATAGAAGCAGAAAAGCATCAGACTGTCAAACCACAGCGGGGAGGTTAGGGAGAGGTGGGGGAGATAAGAGATCAACCGAAGGACTGGTATGCATGCTTATAAGCACAACCAATGGATGCAAGACACTGGGGGTGAGGGCATGCATGGGAGTGGGTTGGGGGAGCAATGGGAAGATATATACACATGTAATACATTAATAAAAACAAATAAAATAAAAAGTAAAGATTAAAAAGAAAAGAACATTAGTTCACTTTCATACTATAGTTTGACAACCTAGATTACACGGGTTCATTATTTTCTCCTCCTTATCAAAGAACACATAGGCGTTGCTCGGAATGTAGGAAATCCAGAAATTCCTTCCGGCGATCCCATCTCGGGAGCCTCCACCTGGTGAGGACTTAGTGAGTGCGCCGCTCAGCCTTCCTAATGTCTCCATGCACGCGTTTACTTAAAGGCATCTCGCTAGACCTGCTGCTCTACAACCACCTTTTTATCAGTAATATTTAGTAAGTGTTCCTCTGCTCTTTAGATATTCTTCTAGACCATCATCCTGGGGTGACCCCCCCCCCCTACGCCCCCTGAAAACATGTCTACCTGGAACCCCAGGATGTGAGTTCATTTGCCAGGAGGGCACTTGCAGGCGTCACTCATTAAGAGGAGGGGCTGTATCGGACAGCCTCGTGCAGCGGCACAGAGAGGCCGTGGCTGACCGAGGCCACCAGCCAGGGAGCCCCCGGAGCCACCGAGAGCTCGAGGGAGAAGGAAGGACTCCCCCTGGCGCCTCCGGGGGGCCCAGCCTGCCCTCCCCGTGGTTTCAGACGCCTCGTCTCCGGAGCAGGGAGAGGGCGTGTTCCGGGTGTTTCAGCCACCCCGTTGGGGGCTCTCCGTGGTGTCAGCCTCGGGAACTAGCCTGTCATCCTTTTAAAGGGGATGGGAGACAGGGTATTGTACCAGCCCCCTAATGCTGACAATGTCGCTGCCTCACCGGGAAGCAAATACCCTCCTGAGGAAATCTCTCCCGGCTTCCAGGATGGTGTGAGGAGGATTGTGGAAGAAATGAGTGTGTTCGCTGAGATAAGCGCAAGGTGAAAGATCAGAACGAGCAATGGCTTCTGTCCCTCTCCTTCACCATCAGCACCAGTGTCCTCACGGCTTAGGCAGCTGGCATGCTCACCTCATCTAGGGGCGGGGGGGTGGGGGGAGGGCCTTTTCTCTGCCGAGGGCCATACATCATTATCAAACATTTAACTTCCACGCCCCGCATGCCTGGGCAGGGCAGGGCCGAACGATTTTGCGGGCCTGAGCCTTATCTGGCCCGGGCCAGACATGCCCGCCCCTGAGTCACAGACTCCGGGAGACCCGCCCTCCGTGCTATCTGCGGTCCCCAGGGCCTTCATTTAAAGGAAGTGCCTGCCGAGCAGCCGCACCCACTGGAAGGTTATACAGATGCTCCTGCTCTGTCTCAGAGCCCCCGGCCTCTCCCAGCTCTTGGACTCTGCCTGTCGTCCACCGCTGTCTCCGTGGAGACAGAGGGTGCCCGGGTGGCTGTGGCTGCAGGCGCTGGGGGTGCTGGAGAGGAGGGCGGGGCACTGTGCAAAGGGGGCTTCACAGACTGGGACCTAGGAGTCAGAGGGAGGGCTGGCTTAGGTTGGGGTGCGGTGACTCCAGACGTGTGTGCTAAGGATCAGCAATGGGGAACAAAACATGTCCTCCTAGTTCTGTTCTTAGTAAAAAGGATTCCATTGCAAACACATACACACACCACACACTCATACACACACACCACACATACCACACCCACACAGCACACCCACACATCACACACATACACCAAACACACCACACACACACACCATATACCACACACACACACCATATACCACATGCACACACACAGCATACATATACACACACCACAAACACCATACACACATCACACATACACACACACCACACACACACACTCACACATACCACACACACACACACCACACACTTACACTCACACACACACACACACACAGTGGCCCAGTGCACGTTGCCGGCAGTGGGCTAACATGATGATTAGCGCCCAGCGCCTCTCGACCGGTACCTGTCATCCCGCGGCCGTACCTGTAACCCCTTGGCCATACCTGTCACCCCTCGGCCGTACCTGTCACCCCTCGGCCGTACCTGTCACCCCGTGGCCGGTACCTGTAACCCCTTGGCCATACCTGTCACCCCGCGGCCGTACCTGTCACCCACGGCCGTACCTGTTCCCCCACGGCCATACCTGTCCCCCCGCGGCCATACCTGTCCCCCCGCGGCCGTACCTGTCCCCCCGCGGCCGTACCTGTCCCCCCGCGGCCGTACCTGTAATCGTGCACGGTCCTCCGGGCGCCCTCCAGCTGCTCGTCGGTCAGCAGCAGGTTCCTGGGGTCCGTCACGGTGAAGAAGTGGCTGGCTCGCCCCACGAACGTGCTCTGGTCCCAGCGGGGCTCGCGGATGTTGATGTTGGGCGGCAGCGCTCCGGACATGGTGGCCTGGGAGGGTCAGAGACAGGCCCGTGAAGCCGGCCCGGCCCGGCATTCGGACACTGGCCGCAACCGGCCGCCTCGCCGCTCCGGTGAAGACGCGCGTGTTTTCCTGTCCCCCCCCCTCCCAGACCCTGCTGCTAATGGCGGGGACACCCCAAACCCAAAGCCGACTCTGTCCACGAATCCCACCCAACCCCACAGTTCCCACAGGCGCCTCTCGGTAAGGCCTGACGGTGGGGAGCCTAGAAACACTGCGGGGAACTGGAAACAGACAAAGTGAAGAAGAAAGCCAGTGTGTGAAGCCCTTCTTCCCGAGAAGCACTCGGCAGCAGGATGCCGGCTGAGCGGCCGTTGGTGTTTCTTCTTTTTTAAAAAATATATTTTATTGATTTTTTACAGAGAGGAAGGGAGAGGGATACAGAGTCAGAAACTTCGATGAGAGAGAAACATCCATCAGCTGCCTCCTGCATGCCCCTCCCCACTGGGGATGTGCCCGCAACCAAGGTACATGCCCTTGACCGGAATCGAACCTGGGACCCTTCAGTCTGCAGGCTGACACTCTATCCACTGAGCAACACCCTTTTCGGCTGCTTTTGTTGCGCCACCGCCTTTGCTGTGTCCACCAGTCGGAGGGACTGAGGGGTCCTGGGGGGAAGGAGGAGGTCCCCGCGGTGGGAGGGGGATGGATGTCCTTTCCCTGCAGGCCGTTTCCTGGGCAGGAGCTCAGCATCCCAGGCCTGGTGGGTGACCTGTGGCCTTCCCCTCCCCCACAAGGCTGATGATAGGAGACGGGTGTCCCAAAGCACCTCGAGGTCCTGATGGCATTTCACGGCAGTGATGGAGACGGTGGTTAAATGACAAGGGACCCGGGCAGACGCAGACCCAGGCGGCATGCTGACGGCTCAAGAGCAAGCAGCGCCCTGCCCGCAAGCAGAGAGGAGCCCCGGGGAGCGTGGGAAGTGGGAGCAGGGGGCGGGGAGAGGAAAGGAGGGTGAGCTCACCTCCCCTGGGGCCGGAAAGGGAGCGATGGGGCAGGTGACCTCGTAACCTCAGGCCAGACAATTCCAGACCTGACCTCGTGACCTCAAGCCAGAAAATTCCAGACCACCCAGTTAGGATTCCATCCGTGGGGAAGGCCCAGAGGGCAACTAGGTCAGGAAGGAAGTTCTGGTTTGGAGTCGTGGGCTTATTAGCCCAGGTCAGCGGCTCTCAAACTGTGGGTCGCGACCCCTTTGGGGGTCGAACGACCCTTTTACAGGGGTCGCCTAAGACCATCGGAAAACACTTATTTCCCATGCATGGTCTTAGGAACCCACACACCGCTCCTCGGTGTAGCAAAGTGTAGCCATGTAGTTTACTGTTGTCCTAGGAAGACTGTTGCCCATGCTACACCACGATTCAAGACAATATTTCATTTATTTGTCATTGAAATAAATATTTCACAACATATAGTTACATATTGTTTTTGTGATGAATCCCTGTGCTTTAATTATGTTCAATTTGTGACAACGAAAATACATCCTGCCTATCAGATATTTACATTACAGTTCGTAACAGTAGCAAAATTACAGCTATGAAGTAGCAACGGAAATAATGTTATGGTTGGGGGTCACCACCCCATGAGGAGCTGTGGTAAAGGGTTGCGGCTTTAGGAAGGCTGAGAACCACTGGCCCAGGTGACTCCATTTTGGGGGCTGTGGCCTCCTCTCCAGTTTTAGAACAGGTGCTTCTCCGCAAGGAACTTCCCAGGGTCCCCTGGGGAGTCATTCTGTTACGCATTCGTGAAGATGCGCGGGCAGCGGGCGTGGCAGGGTAAGGGGCCGGGCCACAGTCACGGGACGGGCTGCATCGGCACCGACGAGTGTGTGCCGGGAAGAGTTCGCTCACTTCATGACAACACCCGGCGGGAGAATCGGGGGCATCAGTCGGGGGGTGAGGGGGGAATGCTCTCTGCCACATTCACCTGAGGCTCTGCAGGGAGAGGAACCGGCCTCGGGAATGCAGAGCAGCCGTGTGAGAGTCAGGATGGCTCTCCCCCTCCCCCCGCACTCCCCTTCCCCGACAGCACAGGTGGGCTAAGCTAAGGGCCCCCTCCCCCCCCGCACCCCCAGCGAGGACCAGCAGGGCTACTTCACGCCCCACGTGGGCAGTTTTCTTCTTTTTTTAAAAAATGTTTTATTGATTTCAGAGAAGAAGGGAAAGAGAGAGAGAGAAACATCAATGATGAGAGAGAATCACTCATCAGCCGCCTCCTGCACACCCCCTACTGGGGATCGAGCCCACAACCCGGGCACGTGCCCTTGACCGGAATCGAACTTGGGGGACCCTTCAGTCCGCAGGCCGACGCTCTGTCCACTGAGCCAAAGCAGCTAGGGCCGTGGGCAGCTTTCCGATCTGCAGCAGGGTCAGAGTTCACTGTCTGAAGAAGCGAGGGAACGGGGAGCAGAGGAGCGGAGGCGGCTGTGAGGCTCCGGAGCAGAGATGTGGGGGGCAGTGGCCGGGGGAAGTGCAGGTGCCCCTCCTTTCCTGGTGCCCAGCCTTGTTTTACAATTGACAGTTAGCGCAGCCCCCGTGGTGCAGGCGGAGGCCCACTCTCTCGGGAGCACTGGCGCCTCCGGTCTCCCTGCCGGCTGGTCCCTGTCCCCCTGGGCAGACTTCCTCGTCCTCACTGTGTCTGGGACGGGGGCCTGGGCTCCGTGGTCTCGGATGTGAGGGCTGGAACTGGTGTGGGCACCGGGTACAGCGCCCGTAACGGATGGGGACCTCATGGATCCGCGTGTCGCTCTGACTGCCCGCCCTCTGGCCATTCCGTCCATCTGTCCATCCGTCCGTCCGTCTCTCCCTCTCCGGGGCCTCCCTGTCCCTGAGACACAGCCAGCGTGTAAGGAGGATGGTTAACCTACAAGGGCCTCGACGTCAAATGCATCAGATGTGGGACTGCATGCAGCCACACAAACGTTTCCGCGGCCCCGCCGACAGAGTGGTGTGCAAGCAACGCCTTCGTGAGAATTTCCTAACCTAATTCTCACCATCTCCTGCTGCACATCATTACTAATAACAAATACAGCTTTGGCTAAGGACTGATTCCCTTACACGCCTTCCGCGCAGGCGCACCGTTTCTCTCCGTTGACCCCAGCGGGGAGTATTTTGGCAGCCGACGGCCACGCCATTAGTCCTGTACCGACCTGCTTGGTGCGCGCCACAGGGAAAATTTCGCTCTTGGAGAACAAGAAAAATAGGTTTGTTTCCGTTATGCTTATTAATTTGTGCAGTTATTCAAGAAAAATATTTATTTTTATTGAATGTCCTAGTATTCTATGTCAACAATTATTCGAGCCCTTAGTCTTCAGCACGTGTCCATGGAAACAAACCTACATCTCTGTGGAAATGGAAGCTTTGGTGTTTTGCGGCCACCTACCCCTCAACCTTGTTTTTCGGCCCGTTCGTCTTGAGTTTGGCACGCCTGCCCTGCGTGTTCAGGTGGACGGAGAGCCGGCCTCCTGCGTTGGGCCTCGCAGTGTGAGTTATGGACGGAGCAGGGACTTTTTCCCAAGTCACTTTAAGAGTTACATCCCCCGCCAAAATCGGTGTGGCTCAGTGGATAGAGAGCATCGGCCTGGAGACTGAAAGGTCCCAGGTTCTATTCCGGTCAAGGGCATGTACCTTGGTTGCGGGCACATCCCCAGTAGGGGGCGTGCAGGAGGCAGCTGATCAATGTCTCTCTCTCATCTATGTTTCTGGCTTTCTATCCCTTTCCCTTCCTCTCTGTGAAAAATCAATAAAATATATTTTTTAAAAAATAAGTTACATCCCCGTCTGCACAGTCCATCCCGGGAGGCATGGCACCTTCCTGGCGGGTAAGACGTGACGGTCATCACAGCTGTGCACGGGCAGGGACCGCCTCCCACACACCTGAGCCTCAGCAACTCCAGTTCATCAGCCGTGACCCGTTTGGTGTCTAAGTGTCCTGAACCGCTGGTCGCTGAACTTGAGATCCTGGCTCCCAGTGGCGCCTCCCACTCTGACCTGTCACTGCGAACCCCGGGGGCAGGAGGTGAGGGCCGGAGTGTGCCCGGGGCAGCAGGCCTGAGTGTAGATTCCCGCTCCACCCCCTCGGCGAGCTCGCCCCTGCGGCCTGGCACCCGTTACCCCGCACTCCGGGCTTCTGCGTCTTTATCAGCAGAGTCAGGACGTTGCCCAATAATGTCCACTGACGTCTCCTAACCACGTAGGTGGAGAGCTTGCCTGGATCATCCCCTCTAACCCCGCTCACCTGCCCCGCGTGACCTTCAGCTACCACCGGTCCCAGAACCCCTGCGCCCTGGGCAGGGGGCTGTGCCCACAAGAGATCTCCCCGAAACCCCGGCTCAACAGAGAGCCTGGCTTTGAAGAAGCAGACCGGGGTTACGTTTGTATCAGTTACGTTTGGGAAACACTGTGTTTGAAAGAATATAAAAATGTTAAATAAGTAAAGACCACGTGCCCTCCCCGGTATGGGGAGCGTCTTCCCCTCTGGGGGGCACTACACACATTCAGGGAACTCCAGGGCCGCTCACGCTGGCTGCTGGGCCGGCTCTTTCTGGCGGGGTCCTGTGGAGGCCCCGCCCTGTGGCCCCCACCCTGGGTTCCTCCCCTGACCACCCGTGGGCTCAGAACCGGGCTCCGACCCCGGCAGTCTGATGCGGTCCTGGTTCTGCCCCGCTCTGTCTAGCCGGGCCACCGGAGAGACTCAGTGTCACCCCGCCGGAGTCTCAGTTTCCCCATCTGTGTATGGGGATCAGCGCTGCTCACACGGGGGTAGGAGTGGCGAGCGGACGTGCACAAGGGGCTTTATGGCCCCGATCCCCTGGGAACGGCCGACAAAGCGGGGTCCAGGCCAGGAGGCTGTGGACCCAGCGGCTGAAGTCCAGCCCTAGAGGCTGTGCTGGGGTGGGGGTGGGGGTGGGTGGACAGTGGACGGGAGCTTTGCTGCTGGAGGGAGCGAAACGATGGCCAGAAATGTCCTCGGAAAGAGCTTTTCCCCAAGAGAAACCTCCTTTCCGGCTTCCAGCGGTTTCACTGTGGGAAAAGAACCACCTGGGATCTGGCAGGAAGTAAGGCGGCGGGGAATGTGCTTACCAGGACTGGGTAACAAGGACCTTTGACCCCGGCTAACGATTAACGACACCGCGCAGGCACCCGCCGGGGAGAGGGGTGAAGGAGCTCGGAAGGGACACGTCGAGGTCACTTCGGGGCACGGGGCTGGCCCTCAGGTGCCCGGCACGGGGCTGGCCATGCGCTGTTAGAGGGCTGAGTGCTGCTCCGGCCCTTTAAGGACCTGAGAAGCCAGGTCCGCAGCCCAGATGGCCAGCCTGGCAGTGCTGATCCGTCCACCCCTCTCACACTGCTGATCCTTGGGGCCAAGGCGATGGGTCCGCCAATAGCTGCACACGCAGCACTGAACAGCAGACCTGACACCCACATTCCTTCCCATGGGCGGGGCCACGCAGGAGGCCGGAAGATGGCCGGAAGGCTGAACCTGGCTGAGCAATCACATTCCTGCAAAGGGCACTGCTCTGCACCCTCGCCTCCCGCCCAGGGAGAGGGCGTGTGGGAGGCGGGTCCTGTCTGGAATCAGGAGGGCGTGGGGGGTACCGCCTTCTGTCTGTCTCCCCCTGTCCTCCTCCCACCCCCACGTGGACCCCACTCTTCTGTTAATGTTCAAACACCCAGGTAACACAGTCCTTGTCCACAGTCCTGTCCTCAAGATCAATTTGGGATTTGGGTTTCTTTTCTTTTAAAAAAAATGCATTTTATTGATTTTTTACAGAGAGGAAGGGAGAGGGATAGAGAGTTAGAAACATCAGTGAGAAAGAAACATCGATCAGCTGCCTCCTGCACACCCCTCACTGGGAATGTGCCCACAACCAAGGTACGTGCCCTTGACCGGAATCGAACCTGGGACCCTTCAGTCCGAAGGCCAACGCTCTATCCACTGAGCCAAACCGGTTTCGGCAGGGTTTGGGTTTCTTAATCAATATCATAGGCTGGGTGACGTTCTTACTCATTAAAAAAAAAAAATTCTATTGGTTTCTACCGAGATGGTGGCATCCGCCTGTAAACATGATAAAATACCACCAATCTGTTAACATTTTGGACATGTCCCGTGCACGATTGCACCCACTTTAAAGAATCAGCTCCCAGGTTGTATAATCTGTCTGTGAAAAGGTTTCACAAATTAATAGCAGTTAACCAGAAGCTGGACAACTCTGCACTTCTTAGGGTGAGATGTCGATTTGTTACGTATTCTGATTTAATTTTTCACTTTGTAGGCTAACTTACGCAATTTTTAAAAATATACCTATTTTTTTCTTGATTTCAGAGGAAGGAGAGGAGAGAGAGAAACATCAAGGATGACAGAGCATCACTGATTGGCTGCCTCCTGCACGCCCCCCACTGGGGATTGAGACCGCAACCCGGTCATGTGCCCTGAGTAGGAATTGAACCGTGACCTCCTGGTTCATAGGTCAAAGCTCAACTGCTGAGCCACGCCAGCCGGGCAATATTTTCCTTTAATGACTTACTGCTACTGACGCTTTCCACCTTTAACCTCAGTGAAAGGTTCTACCCTGGATTATACTCCAACTAAGTGCATCTGAGGCAGAGGTTCTCAACCTTCCTAAGGCTGCGACCCTTTAAGACAGCTCCTCATGTGGTGGTGAACCCCAATCATAAAATTATTTTCGTTGCTACTGCATAACTAATTTTGCTACTGTTATGAATCGTATGTGTGTTTTCCGATAGGCTTAGGCGACCCCTGTGAAAGGGTCGTTTGACACCCCCCCCAAAGGGGTCTCGACCCACAGGTTGAGAACCGCTGATCTAAAGGCTGCGGGAGGAGGTGGGGGCCACATACACACGGTGGCGCCAGAGAGCAGAGAGGCTGCCAATGTTGTCCTCCTTCACAGGAAGTGAGGATGCGGAAGGGATGCTCACTCCCTGGGACCCCTTCCTCTCCCATCCACCCGGGGCCAGGAGACGGGCTGGGACGTGAAGAGCATCCTGTTGTCCCGCTGCTGGATTACAGCCCCCAACTCTGCAGGTCCCTCTCGGACTGTGGGTACCAGAGGCGCCGCCCCTTTCCTGAAATCCGTGGGCCTCAAAGCCTGCACACACACCCTCCCTTCCCCCTTCCCCAAGCGCATCCTTAGAGCGACTGCATCTTGGGGAGGGGCGGGAGCTGCCGGTCCGTCTCTCCAAACACCCTCATCTTTGCAAGCCAGCCGCCTGCAGGCCTGCGTGGACAGAGGGCCCGCTTGAGATCCCCGCACTTCGGGGCGGACCTCCACCTACCCTCTGGGGATCCCCTCTCATTTTATCCATCCCGTACCCCCCGTCTGAGTCCAGTCCAGCACCGGAACGGCTGCAGAGCCCCCTCACCGGCCTGCGCGCCTCCTTTCTTTCGCCCACGCCGGTGCCCGCGACACGAGGAGGCCCGTGGACGGGATGGGCACACGAGGAGGAGGAGGAAATGGAGGGGCACCCAGGTCAGAGTCTGCGGGTGAGGCCGCGGAGAGAAGGCGGGGCTTCTGAGAAATGCCCCGCAGATGCACGATGCCCTGGCTTCGAGGCAGCGGCCCCTGGAGGGAGTCCCTGTGCGGGTGTCTCACTGGGGCGCCCACAGGTGCTCCTGGAGGGGCCTGGGGGGCAGGGCTCTGCTGGGCCAGAGGGTGATGGCCAGGCGGACCCCGGCCCCATCACAAGGAGAGAATAAGGCACGGAGGTGGCAGTTCTTGCAGCTGCTGACAAACGCTATTTCAAGGCACACGCGGGCGCAGCTAACAAAGGCTGCGAGCTGCGGGCGGGCAGGGATTTCAGACAGCTCAGCGGGGAGCCCTCGGAGGGGGCGGTATGCACCCCGCTCAGGGGCTGGCTCTGCGGGTGGCCAGCTGGCGGCCTGGGGCAGATAGATGGCTCAGCCTCCCCGGGCCCCGCTTTCCCGCCTGATGAGGGAGGCCGCCCGGGGAAGGGAAGGGACCTACAGCCCCTGCACACGCAGCTGGTCACGGGGCGACTGCCATCCCTCGGGGTCAGAGGCCGGAGACGGGTGCAACAGGGCAGAGAGGCGCCCAGAAACGCAGGGCCGACTGCCCCTCCCTTCCCAGCTGGACCGTGCGTCCCGGGGCAGCGGCGCGCGCCTCCTCCGACCCCCGGGCCCGGCTCTGCGCCCCGGGTCGCCTCCGACCGCCGAGCCCCGCTCTGCTCCGGGCGGAAGCCAGGCGCACGGGGGGCAAGAGGGGCGCGCGGGGCGCGGGGCCGGTGCCACCTGGTTCCCTGGCGACCGAGCGCGCGCGTGGCGGCCCCACCGCAGCCATCTTGGGCGGCCTCCCCTCCGCGAGCTGTCGCGGCCGCGGGACCGCGTGGCGGGGGGCGCGCGCGCGCTCGGAGGACCCCCCCGGCCCCCGCCATCCTCCCGCGCGGGGAGCCCGGGCACCGGGGCGGCCGGAGTGGGGCGCTGTCCGCAGCAGA